>VMDR010003192.1:0-75849 GCA_007922815.1 Macrotus californicus
AGAACAGGAACAGAATCACAGAAATGGAGATCACATGGAGGGTTATCGTCAGGGGAGTGGGTGGGGAGAGAAAGGGAAAAGGTACAGGGAATAAGAAGCATAAATGGTAGGTAGAAGATAGGCAGGGGGAGGTTAAGAATAGTATAGGAAATGTAGAAGCCAAAGAACTTATATGTATGACCCATGGACATGAACTAAAAGGGGGGAATGTGGGTGGGAGGAGGTGTGCAGGGCAGAGGGGAATAAAGGGAAAATGATACAACTGTAATAGCATAATCAATAAAACATTTAATTTAAAAACAAAAACAAAAAAACTTACAAACAGAACTACCACATGATCCAGCCATTCGACTTCTGGGTCTCTGTCCAAAAGAGTTAAAAGCAAGGGTTGAAAGAGATATTTGCATGCCCGTGTTCACAGTAGCGTTCTTCACAGCAGCCAAAGGGTGGACTCGACCCCAGTGTGCGTGGACGGATGCACGGATAAACAAAATGTGGTCCCTCTGTTCAATGGAATACTATTCAGCTTTGGAAAGAAATTCTGGCACATGCTACAACAGGGGTGGACCTTTATTATGCGGAGTGGAGCAAGTCAGCCACAGAAGAACAGATATGGCACGAGCCCGCTGACATGGGCACCCAGAGCCATCCACTTTATAGGGACAGAAAGAAGGCTGGGTGCCAGGGGCCTGGGGGTGACTGGGGAACATGCACTTGTGTAATGGGGACAGACTTCCAGCACTGGGAGGTTGAATGAGCTCTGGGTACTGGTTGCACAGCCCCGTGAAAAAAATGTATGCTTACGGGTGGTTGAGATGGTCAGTTTTATGTTTTGTGCATTTTACCGCAGTTAAAAATAAAAATTTTAAAAACGGTGTCCGCTACCTGGTAGTTTTGGGGTTAGGTGCATGACAGCGGCAGTGTAACTCGGCTTTTTATCAACTGTCTCCTCTGGCGGGACAGCTGGGGGGCCCTCGCACACCTGCATGGGGCGCTCCAGGGTTATCAGTGCTTGTTGATGAGGACGCCGGGGTGCCAGGAGACTGTTATGCCGTGTTCCTGGCCTCTGGATTCAGTACTGTCTCCTCCCTTGTCCCGCAAGCGCTGGTGTGCGGCGCAGAGGGTCAGCACTCATGTCACGAAGAGGGCGTGTCCCTGTTGGAGTCGCTGGGTGTGTCTCTTCTGTCTTGGAGAACTCCTAGTTTGTGGGAGGACTCTGGCAGGCTTTCGAGCTCCTCCATCTCGCCATGGACATCACCGGACCTCACGTCCCAGCGCTTCGGGGCTGTGCATCGCCTCCTGACAGCGGCCTCGGTAACATCAGCCCCAGGGAAGGCTGGCGTGTGCCAGGACCTTTGGGGTGAAGGTGCTCCTGCAGGAAGGGGAGCGATCTGGGTTGCAGGTTTCAGAGTTAAATTGGGGTGGGGGATCCTCAGCAGGCAAGGGTCCTTGGAAACTCATTTCGAGCTTCCGGTTACATTGTGGACTTCGGTTGGTTCTATGGGTTCCCAGAGCGTTATTCTCATTAAAGGGGTTTGGGGGTCTTTCCCAGCTATACCTGGAGCTCCTCTGTCCAGTCGGAGCTCCTGGAAACCAGTCTCTGAGTGAGGAGCAGGTTTTCCCTGGGAAGCGTGCCTTTGCCCATAAAATATTTGGTCCCATCCCAGAGCTGAGTGGCATCTTTGGGGCAGACCGCACGGTCCGAAGGTTACCCAGCCTTTTTCTGAAAACCACACAGTTTTGGAAGGAGCTGCTGGGCGGGGACGTTGGTCACCACCCATCTACTGACTCACCTCGTCCGGCCCGGAGGGCCTGGGGAGGCGTGAAGGCAGCGCTGTGCGGCTGACAGCTCCCCTTGCCTGCATGTGGCCACCGTCTTACTCTGCAGGTGTCTTTTCTGCCCCGATGTCCCCACAAGAGTTACCTCCTGAGGTCTGTGAGCCGCTGATGACCAAATCCAGTGAACGGTCTCCCTGTCCTTCCATATCTGAATCTGTCCTGTTCTTGGTCCTGCTCCTTCCCCTAGGCCCAGCTCTCCCGGGGGCCATGTTCCCCCTCTCCCTGCAGCCCCGGCTGCCAGCTCGAGGCTGTGCTGGGCTTTCTCATTACATGTGTGTTTTCCCCACAAAACTTTACCTGTAAGCCCAGCCCAGCAGCCCCATGCTTGATTTCTTGCCACAGTTTCGGACCTCTCTCTTTTCAACTGTCCAATCCAGTTTTTCCCTCGGGTTGCTCACAATTCACCCCAAGTCTACCTGGCCCCGCCACTGGTGTTCTCTTCCGTCCACCTCACTGGCAGAGCTGTTCCTGCCGTACTCACACCTACCGGCGGCACCACGGCCCACTAGGCATTCCTGGCTCCCAGGGGACACCCCTTCCTTAGTCCTTACCCTTCGCCTGCTGCATTTGCTCCATGCTGACTTCTGCCCCTTCCCCTAGCTTTGTTGTCTGTCCATTCCATCTCTCCTGCCATCCAGACCAGGGATGAGAAATACAGTCATTTTCTCAGGCAGCCAGGTTTGGTAGTGGCTGCCCGAGTGCCAGGTTGAAGTGAAGGGTGTTGTGATTGCTTAGTGATGCCTACCTTGGGTGCAGGAAGGGGCACATGTGCTGGATACGCATCCCCCCCGCACCAGACCCTCCTCTGAGCTCCCCGTCTCTGTTCTCACCCCCTACTATCCACTTCCCACAGCACCGCCAGCCCTCTAGCTGAAACAGATCTGGTCAAGGCACCATCCAGCAATCCTGTGACCCAATCACGGTTGATGGGCTCAGTGGTTGACCCCTTAGCATGGCACCCAAGAACCTCCTCAATGAGGATTAACTTGCCTCTTCCTTGTTATTCCCAACAGACTTCTTGCCATTCCCCAATCCGCGGTCTCTCTCTGCCCGCTGTGTGGTCCCCTGTCCTCCAGGGCTGGCCAGCCTCAGTTCTCCCGTAATTTCCTGAACATTCTTCCATTCAACACCTTTCCTGTGAAGAGCTCCCACCTCCCTCCCTCCTACCTGAGCAAAGGCACAGGGATTCCTGAAAATAAACTAAAACGAATGCTTGCCGTGGGGGTGATGTCTCACTTGGCTCCATATCCTGTCACTCCCAAATCCTGGACATAAGAAACAGTGAGGCGCACCCGCCGAAGGCAGCCCTCAGCCCTCTGGCCCTGCAGTCCTTCCCCCCCTACCACGTGGTGTTTCCCTTCTAGGAACGTGTGCCCCGAAAGGCACGTGCACATACGACCGTGATGCCTCCCACAACTTGTATCGGTCCCAAACTGGAAACGACCCAAACACCCATCAAAAAATAAGCCGAGGCCTGTTCCTACAATACAGTAGAGGGGACCTTGTGGGCCCTGCACAGCCGTGGCAATGAATGAGCTACCACTGCAAGCAGCCACCCGGGGGTATGGGGTGGGGCGAGGGTCCCGGGGCGTGGAGGCAGCAGACGCAGAAGGTGAAGTGCCGAGCAGGCAAAGTGAGCCTGTGGCATTGGGTGTTAGGGTGCCTGGCATCGTTGGGGAGGGGGGCTACTTGTGGGGAGGGGGTCTTGTGGGGATGTCCTTGCTGCTGGTCATTTGTGTGCTGTGTCCTGCCCGTGCATTCCGGGTGTCTCTGTAACCGGGCGTCTGTGTAAGTCTGCTGTGATTGCTTTGCTCAGACTGCTTTGGTTGCAAAGCTAGTGACCTGACTCTGGCTTAAAGGGGATTGTTTGAAGGGTGTGCACGCAACTCCCAGATTGAAAGAACTGGGGAGCAGGCTGGTCTTGCATGTGGAGCAGAGATCACCCCTGAATGTTCAAGGTCGTGAGAGCCAACTCCCAGTGTGGGGCTTCCTGTGTGCCCTGCCTCTACCCTTTATTGACACCCTGTGGCCCAGAAGTTCCCCCACCAGGGCCAGCCTTAGGGTCATTATTCCAGAAAGACTTTAGGATCGGCTTTGGGGACAGTCACGGGGCTGGTTGCTGTCAGGAGGGTGTTTTCCGGAATCCACTTTCTTTGGACTTATCGTTTGGTCTTGAGGATTTGGGCCCTTTTAGTCTTTTGAAGATGAAAGTCTTCGGTAATGCCTGTGAGTTCTTGTATCCGGTGGGGTGTGGAATGCAAAGGGCAGCAGAGAAGAAGCTGGATTTCTGGGCTCTGGCTTTTCTTAGAAAGCCCAATTATATATACATAAAGTTTCCTCTGTGGACACAGGGAGATATCAACGCTAGACATTTATTTTGAAGTCCAAGTCTTGGGTAATCCACCATGGTAATTTAGGAAGACGGTGTGAAGACGTGTTTTCTCCCTAAGAGTGCATGCCTGCTTCCATCTATACCTTGGTGGTGCCGATTAAACAGCCTTGGCCCCCGGGGGACTGGGGTAGATTCCAGGCTGGGGAGTGGCCCCCACATGAAATGGGAACCTTGGGAAGATGAGACTTGCTGTTGGGGTGGGACTTTGAATTATTCACTGCTCTCTAAAAAAAAATGACAATTCTTTCTTTGATAAATCACAGAATTATTTTCAGAATGTGGGATGATAGGGTTTCAGGGAGAACATAATGGAATGGCATGTGGTTCATGCTTGGTGTCTTAAAATAATTAACGAAGGAAATTCACTCAGCAAGCCATTCCCAAAGAGCCTGCCGATGTTGCAAGAAGTTTAGTTAGAGACTGTGTTCATTTAAAAGAGAAACGTTGTAGCCCTGCTCTCTTAACTGTCTGATAGCTGAAGTGTCTTCACAGTTAAGATACATTTAATTTTATATATTAAAAAGGTTACATACACACCTGCTACAATAAACTTCATATTTGTGATTATGTATCAATGTTTTCTTTCTCCATTGGGTGTGTGGCTTTAGCAAGTGTACCTGTGTTAATGTCGTGCTCATTCAAACGTTTCTATGTTGTTGGCTCTGTTGCACTTTTCCCCCAGACAAAGTTACCTTGGTGGAACTACGTAAATTCGTAAATTCGCACACACACTGCCGCTTCTGCACCGGTGGTCATTCTCCCGGCTCCTTGTTCTAGAGGCCCCGTAACCATGGCCAACACGATTGCTTTCCATTTGCTGGGCGCTGTTGTAAGTGACGGCTCCTTATTGTCCTCTCAACAACTCAGTGAGAAAGAGCCATTATTAGAATCCTGGAGGAAGGGGGCACACACAGAGGTTAAGCTAGTCAAGGTCACGCAGCTGGTAAGTGGCACAGCTGAGACTGGAACTCAAGCCACCTGGCTCCAGATAATGTAAAAGTCAAGCGTGTGGGTTTTGGAGTTCAGCCACCCACCTAACTTTTACCTCGGGCACATCACCTGACTGCCTGAGCCTTGGTTTCCCCAAGTGATCAGTCCTGCCTCACTGGGGTCCATCAGATTGGCACAGAGTCCTCATCTTGGGACCCACCACAGGGCAAGCACTCATAAACATGCATTCTCTTTTTTGCTCTTCTGGGGTCCTCATCCATCTTTATGGTAAACTGACCAGGGTTGCAGCCTCCACTCCCTACTCGGTTGGTTGCTGTGTTTGCCTATCCAGGTATGGCCTATGCCGGCACTGGGAGCAGGGAATCTGAAGCATGTTGGAGTTGTGCTGTGTTCCAGCCTCGTGCTGGGGCTCCCCTCTGCTTAGTGGGGGAGCATCGCATGCCTTTCTGGCCTTCAGGGGGCGGGCTCTGCTGGGCAAGGGGGCGAGAAGACGGCTGGAAGCAGAGACTTTCTCTGCACTCCGTGGGCGTGGGGCCAGGGATTGGCCTGGGGAAGGCTCCCCTGGTCCCACAGCTCCGGGTTACCTCCCTACAGGGGATATCAAAGGGCACATTCCGAGGAGTGGCCAGAGGGATGGAGCAGGGCGGCGGTGGGGGAGACCTGAGAGACCACAGTGAAGAGAGCAGAGGAAGGCGTGGCTCTTGAAGGGGAAGGGCCAGGGGTGGAATGTGGCTACACGGAGGTCCAGCAAGTTGATGGCCGTGGAATGTCCTTTCCATTTAGTTAAGGCATGGTCTTTGGTGACCTGGGATTGGGTGGCGTGGTGGGGCGGGGGGGCAGTGTAGGGCACGTTCACTGGGAGTTCCCTCATTGGAGGCCTGGGATGGGGGCTGCCTGGGTGCACATGACTGCTCCCTGGGGGTCCAGGATACTCTTCAGGAGCTGTTGCCTCACCTCCTCCGACCCAGCCCCCTGCAGAAAAGCACCTGGGGTGGGGGCATGCATTGTGTCCAGACGATGCCTGTCCCCTTCTTAGACAGACTTGTCTTCTCCTCCTGGTGTGCCCTTAGGAGTCTCTCAGGCACACTGTCCAGGAAAACAGCTTGGCTGTGTGACCAGAGCTGAGCACACACAGGCCCGCTTCTCGGGATGCGTATCCAGGAGACTCGCCGAAATACAGGGGCCCGGATGCTTGTGGCAGCCCTGCCGTAAGAGCCCCAGATTGCAGACCACCCAGAGAGAAGCCCATGAGCAGGGGAAGGGGCACAACGGTGGTACACCCACACCGGGCTCTTCCACAGTGGTGAGCGTGAGTGGGCGCCCACAGTGGTGTGTGCAGGTCCCACTAACCTCTTTTTTTTTTTTTACAGAAGAAGGTCGCACACTTGCTCCTGTTTAGAGTGCTCAACGGGAGCACCACTGACCTAGGGTTGGGGACGCTCACGGGGGGAGAGGAGCACGGCCACTTTCTGTTTCTTCGTGTTTCTTCTGTTTCTTCCGTTTCTACTTTCTGGGACGCGGTTCCATAGGGGTTCACTTTGCGACTATCCGCTGCACACCTGGTGGCGCACACCTGGTTTGCGTGCCTGTGGTGTGTGTGCTCTGACACGGTGAGAGAGCTCTGACAAACCAGCAAAGGGCTCGCCGGCCCAGCCGTCAGCGCTGGAAGGCCTCCCGTAGTGGGGGCAGCACCTGGGTGTGAGTCCCCGCTCTCTACAGGCCCGCCACACCTCCTGGGTCTCGGGTGCATCCCCTCCCAACGTTCAGGTTGAATGATCTCCAGGGATGACAGAGGACTGGCCCAGGGCATTCTTCAGTGACAGAGTCCAGGCTGCTCACTGTGCCTTCCCTCCCACCCCAGGGTCCCCTCCTGAGGCTCACCTGATCCCTCGTTGTGTGCACCTCCTGGAAGCTGCTACAAAAGACCCCCCTCTCCTTCTCTGCCTTCATAAATCAGAGTTCCCATGGCCATTTTTTGCTATCAGGTTCCATCCGGCCTTTTCTTAGACGGGGTCAGAAGAGAAGTGTTCCTTGTGGGTATAAAGGTGTGTGTGTGTGTGTGTGTGTGTGTGCGCGCGTGAGCACAGCTGCATTCTGGCTTCTGGAGAGTCCTTTCCTCCAGACAGCTCTCCTGTGGAGCCCAGGGTCCCAGAGGCTGGTCCACAGGCAGGGGCACGCCTGTGCCCAGCCAGATCCCCTAGCTGCGAGGATGCCACCTGCCCCCCATGCCCAGGAGTGAACAGCCTGATGAGTGGATCATTCCCCAATGCCCCCTGTCCTCACTCCAATATCTTTTCCATGGAGACCTGCAGGAAGGGCCCCCAGGCCCCCGGTGTTGGGTCCCTCCTTCCTCAAAGGCATTACAGCCCTCCCTCAGCTATGGCAGCCCCAACTCAGCCTGAGCACTGGGTTAGGCGCTCACTGGTCCTGTTGCTCCTATCTTCTGGCCAGGCTGGTTTCCCACCCCCAGGCAGGAAGTGCAGACGGAGCTGTGTGTCCCAGGAGATGAAAGGAGCTGCAGATGCTGCAAACCCTGGAGCCTGGCCGGACTGCATCTTTCCTGCGCTTGATGAGTCCCAGCTCCATTCCTGCTCTGTTTTGGTCCAGAGGATGCAGGATCCTCAGGAACCCCAGGTCCACTCCCTGAAACCTGTTCTTGGGCGTGTGCCTGTCTCGGTGTTTACCATCTGTGACCCGGGCACGGTATCTCAGTCTAGGCTCACTGCCCACGTCAGGGAGACACACTGAGGTCCTGGGCTTTAGTTTGTCTTGAAGTCATTTTCCAAAGCTTCCCCCCACCGCCCCCAGACTCTGCCATCTCTCTTCCTGCTTTTAGTCGAAGATGGTGGTCGTAAACCCTGGCTGCTATGAGCAACATCTGGGTGCTTTAAAAAATACAGGTCTCTGAATCCCCTCCCCAGTGGTACCGGTGCAGCTGGTGCAGAGTGGGGTGAGGACTGCAGGCTGCCGGTGCCCCGGGTGCCCATCTGCCCACGCCCACTTAGGGAAGTTGAGATCTGCCCAGATGGGAATCAGCAAACACTGCAGACGGGCCCAGAGAACCAGTCAGGAAGTACTTGCCAGCCCACTAGGGGCCGGGGCACCAATGCGGTTTCCAGAGCTGCCAGGGCGATGCGCGTGTGCAGCTGCCGAGAGGCGGAGCCAGGCTGGTGTTTACTCATAGCAGCTCACGGTTAGCCAGCCCGACCCGAGGTTAAACTAGTTATGTGAATCACATCACTTACCTCTGATAACAACAAACGAAGGAGGGTCGTTATCCCCATTTTTCAGACGGGGAAATTGAGGTTACTTGGTACTTTGTCCAGGCCATTCAGCTACTTAGTGGCCGGGCCAGGATTCAAACCCAGGCCTGACTTCCCAGAACATGAGCCTGTCCAGGGCCTCTGGGATAGCTGTGGCCAGGGCCCCCCATTCCCAGCAGGGTGGGTGCAGAGTCATTGCCCATATTTTCCAAGGTGACTGAGCCTGTGACGCTTCCGTCCACCACAGGTCAGCGTGGAATGGGCAGTTGGCACCAGGGGTCGCTGGCAGCAGGCACGTCCCCATGCGGTGTAGTCCAGGCGCTCGGGCTGCGAGCCGGGAGAGTAACACCCAGTGACTAATGAGCTTCCGGGGCCGGTGTGTGTTTTCTCCCCTTTCCAGTGGAGCACGACAAAGAGCTGTTCCACCCACGCTACCACCACCGGGAGTTCCGGTTCGATCTGTCCAAGATCCCCGAAGGGGAGGCCGTGACTGCAGCCGAGTTCCGGATCTACAAGGACTACATCCGGGAACGCTTCGACAATGAGACGTTTCGGATCAGCGTGTACCAGGTGCTGCAGGAGCACTTGGGCAGGTGGGTGCTGAGCTTCCTCCAACCACAGAGGAAGGGGAGGGGTGACAGCCAAGGATGGGGCCAGGTTAGGGCAGGGACAGCTGTGGCTGCCTTCACCTGGAAGCACCCACCACGGCCAGGCCCTGTACTGAATTACCTTTTTTAGAGAAGGTGCATGGTGTATGCCCCCATTACTTAAAACCATCACCATCTGTGAATCCTGTTAGGAACAGGGACGGCCAGGCTGAGTCTGAGGTTGTGTGGCCCCATGGGGTTATTCCTGGGTGGTCTGGGTCCGGTGCATGTTTAGGGGCCTGGAAGGGGGCGATGAGGGAGAGAAAGAAACGATTTTGAAGGTCTACCTCTCCCCCATTCATCACCCTGAACCCCGGCTCGTGATGTCAGGCAACCAACCAGAGGGGCCATGTGTAATGGTGTGGAGGGATTGAAACCCCCAAACCAAAAACAGAACTCTCAGGCCAGGAACCAAACGCTGGTGTTGAAAGACGTTCATTTCTTGAGCCTCTTTAGTCTCATGGTCGTCTGGCAGGTAAGAAGGCTAAGAGGATTGGCTGGGCCACATAACAAGTACCTTGCACAGTCCCAAGGTGGACAAGGCCAAGGTTGTCCCAGCCATTGGCTGGGTTTTTGGCATCCCAGGGATCAGACTTTCACCCCCTTCCTTGGCACACTGTTCCTCGGTAATCACTGGAAGAGAGGGGGGTGGGCGTCTCCTGATGTGGGATCTAGCATCTTCAGTTGTGACCCGTTACCACAGCAGGGCGGTGGGGACCATTATCACTTTCTTTGCCGGCTGCCGCCGTTTTGGGGATCGTCTTAAATACTGACAAAACCTAACTTGTCTCAAGTGTTTCCGATGTCTTGTATTCATTAGCTCATTGCATTACGGCAGCAGAGGAGATGCTGATAGATGCTGATAGGGGCTGCCGGCCGTCCGTGGGGTTATGCCAATTTACGGTCCCAGCAGCTGCAGCAGAGAAGGCCTGTCTCCCCCTGGGCTCACCAGCACGGTCTCTTCACAAACCCTTTTGATCTTTATCAGTCTGATGGGTGACAAGTGGAGCCTCACTGGGTTAACTTTGCATTTTAGAGCCCCCTACGGTACCAGAACCTGGGTGTGGTGCAGGGGAGGTGGCAGGCAGTCACCCCCGAATTTTACTAAAGGCACTCAGGTGCCCCATGTACCCTTGGTGGGCTGTGCCCCAGCCCCAGGCCCGGTTACAGAAGAAACATTGAGTTCCTTCTGCTGGGGCAGTGGGGGGCAGTGGGGGGGTTGACATATGTTTGCTCTGTGCTCTGACAAATCTCCAGGGACTCTTGAACCAGAACCTGTGTTTGACATTTCTCATGAAGGCAGATTAATGGGGGTCAAGGCCAGTGCCCAAAGGCTGCTCGTCAGTAGCACTTGTGCGAACCCGGAGCCCCGCTCACACCCGGGCCCCTGGCAGGCTCCCACACCTGCCTCCGAAACTCCACCGGGAGGCTTAACCTCAGGAATGTAGCTGCCCCAATTGGGGCTGGCTGAACAGACCTGGAAGCACTGGCTGATGTCACCTGTGCCGCTCTTCCTGCAAATGCTCCAGGCAGCCATAGGTTCCCCTTCCTGGCCGGTGGCTGCTGGTCGATGGGGCATCAGGGTTGGTCTGGGTGCTGCTGGTGCTGGCCCCTCGGGCCACGAGTGGGAGCTTGCTTCAGGACTCCCTGCCACGTCCTTGGCACTGCTCTGGATGGGAGGGGCACCCCGCCCACTGGTCCCACAGCCCCCGTGCACACCCACTCAGCTCTGTGCACTGGGAAGAGCACTAGAGCCTCTGAGGTGGGCAAGACGGGCATGACGGAGGGCAGAGGCCACTGCACTGCCCTCGGAGAGAAGCACGGGAGCCCAGTGAGTTGTTTTCTCAGCCGCCGCTGCCTCTCCGTGGAGGCTCTGGCCTCAGAACTGGACTGTGTGCACAAGCCAACTCGGGCTGCGAGCACGGGGACCTCGTCTAAAATGCTGGCTGAGGGGTGCATCAGTTTCCTGGGGCTTCCCTAATAAGGAGCCACAGACTGGGTGGCATCAAAGAACAGAACACAGTCCTGGAGGCCGGAGTCTGAAGTCAAGCTGTCGGCAGGGCCGTGCCCTCTCTGAACCTCTGTGCACGTCTGTCCTCTTCTTACAAGGATGCCAGTCATCTGGGATGCAGGGCCCACCCGACTCCAGTGTGACTTCATCTGACTTAGTTACATCTGCAGAGACCCTATTTCCAAACAAGATCACATTCACAGGTACTGGGGTGGCACCTGAGCATATCTTTGTAGGGGATACAGTCTAACCCTTGACAGGGAATGAAGAAGAAAGGCAGTGAACAGGCAAGCAAGTAGGTAGACCAGCTGGCTGATCAGGTGATTGGGTGGTCATTGAAGGTCTTGTTGAGTTGGGGACCTGTGAATGACAAGAAGGATCTGGCATTAGGGGGTTAGGGAGTGTCTCAGGGGAACTTCAAGGTCTAAGGCAGGGATGGGCCATTGAATGTGGGGTTGTGGGGAGCGCAGAAGGGAAGCATGAGTGGGCAGGGTGAGCCACTTACTCCTTGCTCAGATGAAACAGGAGCCTTTGGCTTCCCCACTAGGCTGCCAGTAGCTGCTCCTCTTTCTGCCTGTGTCACCTCACTGACATTGTAGCCACCTGGTCCCATCATGGTTTTGAAGTGGCTGCCTCCTTGACTCTGCCTGAGATCCACAAGGTGGGTCCAGATGTCCCAGGGCATCGGAGAGCATCTGAGTCACTGTGGTTGGAAGAGGGACAGGTGGGACAGCTGTCTGCAGCTCCCTGGCAGGTGGCCAGGGCAGATGTACCAGGTTGCCCTCGACAAGCAACTTGGCCACAGGTGGGCCTTGAAGATGCCCAGCCTAGCTTTGGGTTCCTGCCACTGAGGGCTTTTGGCTTGCTGGAAGGCCAAGTCCCTTGTCAGCAAATGTTTGAGCACCTGCTGTGTACCGTGCACTGCAGAAATCAGTCTCTGCCCTCCAGGAGTTCACGTCCAAGCCCAGGAAGAGACGTGACAGGTGCAGAGTAATAAAGTGGGGGGTGGAGTGAGAGGCAGTGGGAGGGGAGGAAGGGGCTGCTCCCTTTAGATTTCTAAATTTCCTTTCTGTACATGAAAGATGGAAGCAAGCCCCTCATTCTCCAGTAGTTAAAATGTTACATTTTAAGAAAAAACAATTACTGTTTTTTCCTTAGTGGGTTGTTTTGTTTTTTGTTCCAGAAGGAAGACCATCCTATCATGTAATTCCCCAGGTGGGGTAACCCAGCCATTAAGAGTGTGGGTCTGCACCCCAACGCTGTGTGCCAATGTAGCCTTGGGCAGCGGGGACCCCTTGCAGACTCACTTTACTCCTCTCTTGAGCGGGGATCCTGCCTGCATCTACCCCCCAGGGCTGTGGTGAGGATGAAGCAGGTCAGCATATTTATAACATTTATAACATATAACTGCTCAGTAAAGTTGTGCTGATATTAGGGTCATCACCATTGTCATCACCACCACCATCATCACCATTATCCTATCACCATCATCATCACCATCATCACCACTTTTACCACCACCTTTACCCCCATCACCACCATAATCACCACCATCATCATCATCACCATCATCACCACCATCACCACCACCATCATCATATCATCATCACCACCATCATTATCACCATCATCATCATCACCATCATCATCATCACCATCATTATCACCATCATCATCATCACTACTACCATCATTACCATCATCACCACCACCACCATCACCATCATCATCATCACTGCCATCATTACCATCATCACCACCATCACCATCATCACCATCATCACTGCCATCATCCCAGAATGCAGAGACCTTCTTACGTAGATGGAGAGCTGTGGCCATGCTTTCCCCCTCTCTGCCAAACCTCCATGGGGACGAAAGCCTGAGCTCGTGTGGAGGTGGTGCCCTTGTCTGCATTTCCTCAGCCCGAGGCCAGGCATTTTCTTTAAGCTGAAGGCCTGTGGCTGATCCAATTCCCAGGGAGGAGCCAAGACCCTGCCCCGCCACCATGCTGTGTGGCCTGCTTGCTGTGACTGCCCAGCTGTGCAGAGCTATGACATCTGGCTCTCTGGCGAGCCTCTGCCTGAGCTCCAGGAAAGCCCTGGGGTGCCGGGGATTAGCTGACTTGGGTTGGCCTCGGCGCCTCTCCCCTTGTGACAGCCACTTTCCACCAAGGCCTCTTGATCTCTCGGAATCCAGATTAAATTCCGATAATGAGCCGAGCTGGAGGCCTTCCATGGCCCTCGGGCCCGGCTTGCAGCGTGGCCCCAGACAGCTGGAAAGGCGTGCTGGGACTGCCCTTGGCAGGCTGTGGGCCGAGGGGGGCTGAGAGGCAGGTCTGGGGTCCATGCCCATGGCTCCAGCAGCCTTGCTGGGGAGTGCTGGGGGCCAAGGCATCTGCATCTTGCCCTCCTTTTCCAGTCCCCATGCCCAGGGCCTGGCCAGCTGGGGCCCAGCTTCTTGGACCTGGGCTCACACGTCTGTCTGTCCCCATTGACCTAAACTCCAGTTTCAGCTGAAGATGAGGGTGTTTGGGTGTGGGGGTCACACTCGTTAACAACCGGTTTCATTCGTGGAATCTAGACTTTGTACTTCCCATTCCCCCTCTCTGCCCTGCCCTGCCCTGTCTGTAGGGGATGTGGGTACTCTGTGAGATACCCCCTGGGTGGGGCACAGACCTTCAGGGCAGCAGAATCTGCTTACAGGGCGGTGGTCACTGCCCAGGTCTAGATAATGTGGGCAGCTGGATGAAAAGTGTCCCTTGGTCTGTCCCAGGGACTTTGGATGCCAGGAGGGTGACCTCCGAGTGGTCTCCGGGGCCAAGACTGGATCAGTGGTAGCCTGAGTCACTCTGAGGATGAGGGAGCTGTCACTGGAATAGGCGGGGGAGGGGGCCCAAGGCTGGCTTGCCAGCTCCCTGTAGCTCCCAAGGCAGCCCAAGGCTATGAGGTGGCAAGCCCTGTGTCCCTGAGCTGCCCAGGATTGGGGGAGGGGGGCTCTGCTACCCACAGCCCCCCAGCAGCCCATCCCAGGCTCTTAGCCCCCCACAAGGAGGAGGCATTGCTGGGCTCCTCAGCAGTGCCCCCAGCTCCCCCCCACCTTACCCCGCGAGCCCAGCCTGGTGACATCCTTGCCACTTAATAGCTCAGCTCAGCCTCATGGATCTGGGGGATCCGGGGAAATGCAGTTTGGGGTCAGCGGCTGGGGTGGTGCCTGAGCTTCAGCCTTTCTGCCCCACCCCAGGGGATGTCCTCAGGGTTAGGTCCGAGGGACTCGGGGAGAGGGTTTCGGTGGGGCCAGGAGTAGAGGACGTGTTACTGGGAAGGCATTGCTGTCCCCGCAGTGTCTCCCAGGGCGGCCTCAGGATGACAGGTCCTCACACGCTTCCTGTCTCCGTCGAGCTAGGCAGGGCGAAGGACTTGGGAGCAATACTCTGAATTTTTCTGACTTCCATCCCCACGCCTTAGACTCTGGGCTCGCATTCTTGGCCACGACATGGCGCATCCCACTTGTCCTTGTTTCCTCCCCTGGGGCTCGAACAGGGCAGCAGTGCCTCCCGAGCTGTGGCTCTGAGCCCCCTCCCTGCGCAGGCGGGGGTGGGGTGGGGGGTGGGGGTGGGCTGGGCATCGGTGTTTTTTAAAGCTCCCAGGTGATTTCCTGTGTAGCCAGGGCCCTGGACAGGTGGCTAGGACCCCTCTTCTCCCTCATCTGTGCCCACACGGTGGAAGGGGAGAGATTTCTCCTCCTACCAGACCCCCAGGTGCCCTTCAGTTTGGTCTCCCAAAGATGACTGTTTTTCTCCCACAGGACTGAGCCCCAAGGGTGCTCCAGTCCCTGACTGACAGTCTGAATGGCACAGGGAGGTGGCTGGCTGAGGGCGCAGGTCCCTTCGGGCTTTGGTTCTGGAGGCTTCTGGAAGCTTCTGGAGCCTTCTTGCTGCCCCTGCAGGCCTACGTGCCTGGTTCCATGTCTCCTGGCCTCTGTCTCTCGCCAGCACACCTCAGCCCGAGGGTGTGAGCTCTGGTTTGGAGCTGCTTCCTCAGGAGTTTCCCGGTCAGCTCCCCAGTAGCCTTTTCACAGGCGAGGAAGGAGCAGCCAGCTGCCCAGGCCCCGCTGGAATGGCCCAGAAGGTCAGAAGAGAGCACGCCAGCGAGCGGCCTCCTGGTCAGGGGTGCCCTGGCCCGTTCCTTTGCTGCCTCTCTCTGGGCCCCACTCCAGACCCCGCTTGGAGCAGCTTGAGCAGGAGACAAGGGCCATGGACGTCTCTCGGTTCCCAGTGGGGTCCTGTCACAAGTCCTGGGGGGGCCACTCTGGGAAAAGCCTGCGTCCTGGGACCTGTCACTGGCTGCAGTGGCAACACTGTGTCCCGTCCAGTTAGCACTGGTCACAGCACAGTCGGCCTTCCCTGCTTGGCTTCCCAGGGACAATGGCCCCTTGGCTTCCTGTCCCATGGGCTGAGGCCAGCTGGGGGGCCTCAGTGGTTTTTTATCTTTGTGCCTTTTATTTCCTTCCATAACCCATCCCAAGCCTGGCTTCACGGGGAGAATATGGGTGGTGGGGGAAGTCAGTGGCCACAGATCTGGTTTGTTGAGTCCTTGCGACAGAGCAGGCCAGTGCTCAGCACGGGGCACACACCCTGTCTTATTCCTCCCAATGATCTCGAGAAGTCTGCTTTCTCCCGTTTTGTGGATGAGCTCACTGGGGCACACCGCAGTCAGGTGACCCTGCTGAGGCCATGCACTAGAGGTCAAGTCCAAAACCAGTTAGTAAGTAGAACTTCAGGCGCTGGGCCCCACCTGTAGAACTCAGATGTACTGGCCCTGGCATCACTTGGCACTGAGGACTTTTAAAGCTCCCAGGGGGGACTTGCTTGCTGCTCTGTTCTCTTCCTCTCAGGATCTGGGGGACCGTGGATGGGTCCCTTCACCCCTTTAATTGGGTGGGAGATGCCTCCCCCCAGGAGTGTACAGGTGGACAGCGCTGGTGAGGGGCTGGGGCCCCCCACGGCAAGCAGATGGGAGTCCGGTGTCTTTCTGGGAAAGGAGACATGTGACACCAAGTGCACTGGGCTCGCTTCCTCTGTGTCCACTCGGCTCCCATCCCTCCTCGTGGATCGAACGCTCGACTGCGAAGGTCACGGTGAGCACGTGTCCCCACCACGTGGTCCCCTTGCAGGCCTGCCTTGTGGGAAAGGGCTGCTGCTTTTACGTCTCAATTGATTTGGCTGCTGTCTCCCAAATGCACTGTGTAATCTTCGCCCCTCTTTTTTGGCACCACCTCCCTGAACTGGGAGAAGAAATGGCTGCCTTCATGAACAGGGACGATGACAGAGGTGACTGTAGTGAGCACTCACTATGTAGCAGACACTCTTTAGTCCTTCCCAGCACAACCCCCGAGGGGGGTGCCTTCACCCACCTCGTTTCACAGACAAGGAAGCCGAGGCACAACACGACGGTAGGGGTTGAGGGAAGGAGGCTTACGCCTTCCCCAGTCCCTTCGTCTGTCTCCCTCAGCTGGTGGACCCGTATCTTCGCTCCCCTTAATGCATCCTAGGAATCGGCAACAGTGGGGAAACGTATTTTCCGCCCAAGGAAACTGAGGCAGAGAAGACAAAAGGCCTGTCCAGCTTGTCCCAGCAGGGCTGATGCATCTTTTGTCCCTGGAGCCTGGCACATAGTAGGCACTCGGCAAAACACATGTGCATGGGCGAATGGAAGAAGGGCCTGGCCGCCTAGCACTGGCTTCCTAACTCCACTGAGGCTCTTCCAGCACCTAGCGCGGTGCCTGGCACAGGCACATGCGCAGCAGATACCTGTGGGCTGAGGGAGTGCTGGCCAAGGAGCGCTGGCCCCGGCCTCTCGCCCTCCCAGCGCCTCCCGCCACGGCCGGTCCGTCCCAGTGCCCTCTCCTCCAGAACTGAAACCTGAGAACGCCTTGTTTGCAGTCTTTCTCCAGCATCTGAGCCCAATTTCCAAAAAGTGAAAATTGCCCGTAATTATAATACTTTTCGATCTTAGGGCAGTTTCCCTGTGATGAGTATAATTATATTATTTAGGGCTTGTGTGCCAGTGGGTACCCAAGGGTGGACGGGTTCTCCTTGCAAATCGGGGGAATGCTGGCTGGGCCATGGCCCTGGGTTCCCCGCACTGGAATGAATTTGGGGAGAACGGGCGTCCGTACTGGGGGCTGGCTGAAGAACTTGATCTCGGGCTTTAATTCCAAAAGCACTTCATACTTGGACCTCTGCTCGCCTATAGGAGCCTATTTTTCCAAATGCATTGACATCTGTGTTTCATATCAGGGCCTGTAATTGCTTTAGCCTTTTTGGCAGGAGACAAAGAGAATTAATATTTTTCAATTTGGTCATGGGCGGTCATCTGTGGCTGGGAAGGAAAGTGCCTGCTCAAATATGAACTCAGTGAGGATGGGGAATGCACGCTCCCCAGAAGATAATGTTTTACAGGAGTCAACCCCAGGGAAGGAAGTCCTTGGTCATTTCAAGTTCAGGGCAGGCGCAGGAGCAGGCCTCTGGGTAACTGCTCATGGTTCTTCCAAACACTGGCTCTTCCTTTGTCTTCCCACCGCCAGCCTCTGTCAGAGCTATTTTCTTTCTTCCCTCCCCCCCGCCCCACAATACCCACGGCTCTGCATTTTGCCCATCCAAGAGTGTTGGGAGGGAAGCTGACACCTGGCCTGCATTCCAGCGTGCACACTATCGCTTCCCATCTGGGACCTGAGGCAGGCATTGCTAATGGATTGCGGCGCTCCTTCCTGCCAAACCTGGACGCGGCTGCAGCCGCACCACGGCGCGAGGCAGACACTGCTCGCTGAGTGAAGTTGCCCTTGAGGGGACCCTGCTGGCCACTGGCCTCAGGTCAGGTCTCCCTGGAGCTGACCCCGAGACAAGGGTTGTTTCTGAAAGCGAATGATTAGGAAAGGTTTCCTGATAAGGACAGAGCATGGGCAAGTGTGTCCGGAAAGGCAAGCAGCCAGGCAAGGGGGCCGCGCCATGCAGAATCCCTGGAGGGTGACGTAGGCTCCCTCCTCCCATGGGGCCTCTCAGCTTTGGCACTGCTGACATTTGGGGCGGACCACTCTCTGTTGCGGGTCATCCTGGGGGTGCACGGTGGGGGGTTGAGCAGCACCCACAGACGACACAGCCAGTTTTGAAAAGTCAGGATGTCTCCAGACATTGTCAGATGTGCCTTGGGAGGCAGAACCGCCCCTGGTTGAGAAGCACTAGGGCGGAGCAAGAGGTGTCGATCCCTGGATGCTCACAGGTGATGTGGGGGTAGGCATCTGAGAGCCAGGTAGAAGAAGCTGAGGTGCTGCACTTCTGGATGAGCCCTGGGGGAAGTTGTGGTCCCTGCCCGTGCTTCCCCATCCCGGCTTCTTCCTGCCTTCCCACCTGTGTGGCTCGCCGCTCTCCACCCCCTAAAACACCGCTCTGCTCCAGCCCTGCACTGTTCCCAGGCTTCCATGGGTCCCACGGGCTGGGACGGTAGGGCTTCGGGAGTGAAAGCTGGCTCTTCCTCGGGGACTCTTCCTTAGGCTCACAGAAGCCTTCTTTCTTCCCTCGGTGCCGCGGGTTGCGGATTTGGGCTCACCCTTCGTTCCTGGGGTTGGGCCCACAGTTCGAGGGAGTGAGAGGGAGGCCGAGTGGTTTGAGAGTCAGCTCTGCACACGGGACTGAGTTAGAAAAAGGAGCCCCCGGAGAGACCTGTCATCATCACAGGAGAGGAAATGAGGACCTCCCAGGGCTGTTACATGTGCATGAGCCCTGAGTCCCCAGGGGAGGACTCCGTGAGGCCTGTGGCCCGGGAAGCACCAGGCTAAGTCCAGATGCCTACGGTGTCTTCTTCTGTCTCTTTTCCATCCCTGCCTCCCTCCGGTGGCCCTCGGGGTCACCTCTCAGACAAACGGCTTGCATTCAAGCCCTAGACTCAGAATCTGTGCCTGGGGGTCCCTGAAGGACGATGGAAAACGAGCGTCCCCCTGTGGAAGGACTGTCGCGGGTCAGTGGCGACGGGAAGTGTGGCACCTGGCACACGCTCCCTGATTGAGTCGTGGCCCCCGCCTCTCCTGTCCCTCGCCGCCACTCTTTAGTTTGAGGAGCCACGGTCAGGATGAGTCAGACACCCCCTGACTGCATCGAGCCCTTCCGATATGTCCTTGGCTTTTGGAAACCTTGAGTCTTGGTCATCGCGACACATGCTTCTGTCTGCAGACGCCGCTGTGGAGTTCATTTCCTTTTTCCCTGATCTGCCAGCTGCACTTCACTGTTCTGCCTCTGGTTCGGGGTCTTAAAGCAGCCTGTGGCTCTTTAAAGAAAAAAAAAAAGGCAGGAAAGATGACCCGTCCCGATAACTGCGTTTGTGTTGGTTTGTTTATTCCTTGACTGTGCGTGAAGAGGCTGAATTTACCTCGTTCTATTTTGGGTCGGAGCTGGGGGCAGGAGGAGGTGGGGCAACCAGGGAAAGTCTCCGAGATGAGATGCTGTCCCTGGTGTCTCGCCCGCCTACCTGCACCGTGCCAGCCGCACGCAGCTGCCCAGCAGCGTGGGATTTCCAGAGCCGCCTCAGAAGCTCTGTAGTCCTCCCCACAAGGCTCAGTTTTTCCAGGGGGACCCTGGAGGTCTTTACGTGTCACCGCAGACCTATCTCTGAGCACTGCCACCCCCAGTGTGACTCACCGCTCATCACTTGGGAGGTCGGAATAGGAAGACAGGGCCTCCAGTTTCTAGAAACTCTGGAACCCAATCCTGGGACTGTAAGCAAGGGCGGAAGAGAGTCAGGTTCACAAGTAAATCTGAGATTGGCTTTTTTCCCAGCTGTGGCTCCCTATTGTCTGTGTCCTCTGGGTTCTTCCTGACATGTAGGGGGGAGGAGCTGGCTCTGACGCAGGGGTGGTGCAAGAATGGCTGAGGTGAACCCCAAACTGACAACTTCCCACTGGGGATTCTGCTGGGGGTAACGTGGCAAACCCCTGATTACACAAGCAGGCCCATGGAAGGTGGGGTGGGGAGGTGCCCTCACGCTGACCGGTGTCTGTGACCAGTGGGCACAGGGTGGGGCAGCAGGCTGAGGCCCCAGGGAATTGGAGGCAAACCCGTTACTGCAGGCACCTGAGAGCCCTGGAAAAACATTCATTCTTCCTCTTTTACCAACATGAGCTACAAACAGTGAGGCCAAGAAGCCTCCTCGGCCGCTCAGAATGCTCGGAGGACACCAGCGCGTGTACTCACCATGAACTTGAGACCCACTGTGGGCTGTGCTGTCGCTAGGCGCTGGGCTATGACAGTGGCGAGCAAAGTAGGACTGGTTCTTGCCCTGGAGGAGCTTAAAATCTCGTGGGGAAAGAGGAAGCCCCAGAGAACCGTGCAAGCACATCCAAACACTGGCCTAAATGCTCGGAAGGAGGGTCTCAGAGGGGGACCAATGAGCATTCTCCCATCAGGGCGTCGGCGGAAGCTTCCCTGAGGAGCTGAAGGATGAACAGCTGTGACGGAGGGAAAAGCATAAGGAACAGTGTTCCAGGTAGTGGGAACAGCACGTGCGAAGGCCTGTGGTTGGCTGGAGTCTGGGCAGATGACCGCCTGAAAGGAAGCTGCAGTGGGAGGAGATGGGAGTGAGAAGGGTGTCAGGGAGTGGGCCACCCAGGGCCTTAGAGGTGGGGTGCCCACCTGGAGTTTTAATAGTGCCTCCTTCCTCTCCCCAAAGTTTCCTGCTTCAGACCTTCATTTACAGTCTCCAATATTATGGAAGACATTAGGGTATTTGGGCTTTTTATCCAAGAGCTAATCAAGGGTTAAGGCAGGGCAGTTATCTGTTCAGATTTGAGGTTCTGAAAGCCCGAGGAGGCTGCTGGGAACAGGGCACACGGGGCGGGAGGGGGCAGCTCTCCCTCTGCCGTGGGAACATCTGCAGGCTTCCCTGAACCGCTGTGTCCCCTCTGTGACAGTCCTACAGCACCCGCCTCCCAGGTGCCGTGGGCTTCCGTGAGCTCTCTTGGTGGCACAAAGCCAGGTCTGGGATGCTGTGTCCTGAAGCAGGGTCACCTGACCCGGTTGTGAGCTCCTTGCCTTGGGCCCAGGCAGCTTCAGTTCAGTGGGAGAAGGTCCAGGCTGACACAGATCTGCTCCTACCCAGAGCCCGAGGCCAGGCCCTGTGCTCTGCAGCATCCCATCCACTAGACAAACCAAAGAACCCCAAGGACAGAGGTCGGTGGCCCAGGGTCACCCCCTTGGGATTGCAGTGTAACTTCCTGAGGACCCAGAGCCTTGTGTTGGAACGCCTCCATTCCCAACCACCCAAGTGCAACCGAAGACCATTCCGGGGAACTCTTCACAGAGAGAATCTTGGCCATGCAGACCCCCTGGCTGTGTTCTGTGGATTGGGGCACCACGATGGGGGAGCACCTTCCACTTCCTGCTGTGCTCCTCCCCCTCCGCTCCAGCCCCAGCGGTCCGCGTGGACGCACAAGTTCAAGAGACCCTCCATCACACACCATCACTGGAGTGGACGTTTCTTTGCAGTAGCACCTCCCAGAGCCTTTAAGGAGCGAGTGTGCACTATGAAATTTCCAAGGAGCGGAGATTGTGTGGTGCTTCCCAGCCTCACTTAAATAAGGAGATTTTTTTGGTAAACATTTTATTTATTTTTTAGAGAGAGGAAAAGGGAGGGAGGAAGAGGGAGGGAAACATTGATCGATTGTCTGGGGACCTGGCCCGCAACCCAGGCACGTGCCTTGACTGGGAATTGAACCGGTGACTTTTCAGCGTGCAGGCCCATGCTCATCCCACTGAGCCACCCCAGCTGGGGCAAAATACAGAGCCTTTTGGAGTTTTGACCCTCTCTTGTGGTCCTTTCAATGGGAGGTGGTTTTCGAGACCTCGATACGTCAGACCCTTCCTTGCAGACAGGGAAACTGAAACCCGGACCTTGATGGCTGCTGACCACATGGGCTTCCCAGAGTTAGGACAGGAGTGTACTTGACCTTCCTCGAATGCCCAGGTGTGGGGGTGGGAGAAAGGAGGGAGACAGACAGACAGAGGGTCATGGGGCAGGGAAGCCGTGGGCTGCAGGCTTGTGGGAGGAGGGTTCCATGCATCTTTGTGTGTTTTTCCATCTTTTTTTCCCAACGACTTAATTTTAGTCTTCCTGGATATGCAGTCTTAAAGTGTGTTTAAAAAAAGCTTTGGACCTCCCTGACTTCATCTTCCTGCCCTGGGGACGCCAGGGACTGTTTGGTAGAAAGGAAGGGCACTCCCTGAAGCCCGAGGTGCGGTGCTGGGGCCCCAGTGTGGGGCTCAGGAGGGGCCCTGCCTGGACCAGGAGCCTCGCAGCTGCCATGCCCGACTTCCTCGCAGGCTCCTTTGATGTCCTTCCCGGCTGGCTGCCCTGCAGGGCTAGTGCTCCCGGGCTGGTCTCATTCCAGGTGCACAGAGCTGCCCCCCCGCCTGAGTCACCCGTAGCAGCCACATGCCTGCCTTCCTCCGTGACATCATGGTAGCCTGGGCAGCCCTGGCTTCTCTGTCCCTTGCTCTCTGCCTTCTGAGGAGCGTGTTCCAGGCTGACAACAGTGCTGCTTGAAAACGTCCAGCAGTGTGGTTTTCCAGAGAGCCACATGGTGAGGGCAAGGGGTCAGAGCAGGGGTGAGGGAGAGTCAGCTGGTGACCCCGAGTGGTGGAGCCAGTCATTTCCAGCCCCTGCCTAATGCTCTCCCCAGCCCCCCAGTTCTCTTAAGGCCAGAATCTTCCTGTGACCAGGGAGGCCTTGCAGGCTCCAGCCACCACCCTCCATATGCCCCGTGCACCTGCTCCCTCTCCCTGTCAGCCTCGCCCGTCACACCGCGCATCCTGTCCCCTCTGCCAGAATGCCCTTCCTGCCCTTCTGGCTGCCACAGTCCTGCTCATCCTGGTGACCTCCCTCAGCAGACCCCTCCCGAGGAATGTTCTCCATGAACACTCTCACCTCTGATGTCCAGTCCTTTCCTCTGTCTGCTGGCCCAGAGGATGCCTCCCTCTCTGTCCCACCCCTGATCAGGGCCGAGTGACCCTCACTGTGCACTACACCCACAGCTGCTGGACCCAAGGCTCTGTCTCCAGCGGCCATGGTCCCCTGGCTCTACCAGGATGCCTGAGACACAGGAGGTGCTCGGAGGATTTCAGGAATTTGACTCTTGCTGCTGTGACAAGTTACCAGAAACTTAGCAGTTTCAGGCAACACAAGTGGACTGTCTTACAATTCTGGAGGTCAGAAGTCCTGATGGATCTTCCAGACCAGGGTCAAGGTGTCCCAGGACTGCGTTCCTGCTGGGGCCTCCAGAGCTCTCCAGCTTCCCCTCGTTCTTTCCAGCTTCCAGAGCTGCCTGCAGTCCTTGGCTCCTGTCCCCTCCCCCTGCCACCACCCCACAGGAGAATCGTCTCTCTGACCTCTGCTTCTGTCCTCAAAGTCTTTTCTTTGACCCTTCTGTCTCCCTCTTTCATGTATAAGGACCGGTGTGATGACACAAGGCCCGTCTGGGTCATCCAGGGCCATCTTGCATCTCAGAAATCCTCAGCTCAATCACACCTACTAAGTCCCTTTGCCACGGAAAGCACGGGAGTCAGGTTCTGGGATCAGGACGTGGAATCCTGGGGCGGGGGTTGTTATTCTGCCTACCACAGCATCTGAAGTTCATTTCCCTCCCTTTGATGGGGCGGGGTGGGGGGCTGCACTTGGCACTGGACATGGGCTGCCTCAGGTGCTGAGGCAGGGGCACTGGGTGGCCCAGCTGGAGCCCATGGGTCCCCTGGCTCCAGCTCCTGCCTGGAGGGCCCCGGGGCCAGAGTGATCCTCAGACGTCCGTCTCAGCCCCACTTTGCAGTTTCAGGGCCGGATTCCCTGGGGCCGTGTGTGCGCGCAGAGCGGTCATTTCTCCAAGGCTCCGGTCCAGGCGTCCCATGTGGGGGTCTTAGTGCCCCTGGAGTGGACCATGGGTGAAGGCTCCTGAGATTATGGTCTCTAAATCATCTCTAAAGAGCCAGGGCAGGGAAAAAAACTGACTTTCCACCCTCCCACATTGGAGATTTTAAAATACCCACTTTTCCGTCCTGGTAGCACTTTCCAGGGGAAGGTGGGCTGAGACATGGGGTGGAAACCAGTCCCGGTGGTGTGTGTGGTCCTCCTGCCCGTGGGTGAGGTTTCAACGGTCCTCATGGTGTCCCTGTGATGAGGAGCCTGCAAGTCCCAGACACACTCTGTCCCCAGGCGGGTGGTTAAATATTAGCACCCCCCTGAGCAGTGGCCTTGGGGTCTCCGACGCCTCACAGAGAGCAGGGCTCTGGGGGAACCCAAGTTTCAGGTGGGAAGAAGTGGACCTTCTGTTTTCTTAACTGGAAGCCGCGTAAGAAGGAAGAAGGAATGCCTGTGAGCTTGGAGCGGGTGGCAGGGGCCAGCCACCCACCTGGCCCGGGTGTGCTCGGCCGATCCAGCAGAACGTGGAAATGCGTTGCTCCCAAATGGATCTTGCTTCTTGCGGAAATAGAAGTGTGCTTGCTGAGTTGAGACAAGACTGACGTACTCGTATAGCGGGGAGCAGCTTCGGAGTGAGTGGTTGCTGAAACTCCGGAGTTATGGGCGTGCAGGCTTTTCGTGCCCAGGGGTAGTTTTAGTGCAATAATGTCAGGCTGTACATTTTGGACTTATGTTGTCTTGGTCCATTTTTTAAAATAGAGCTTTGTTGAGATATATACTTGTAAAGTGCACAGTGCAGTGGTTTTTAGTATATTCCGAGTTGTGCCACAGAAACTACCACTCAACGTTAGAACATTGCATCACCCTCGAAGGGCGCTCAATACCCATTAACAGCGACCCTTCCCCCGCTCCCTCTTCCCCACCTGTTGGCAACTACTCACCTTTCCGTCTCTGTGGATCTGCCTGTTCTGGGCGTTCCGTGGAAATGACACCACACACTGTGTGGTCCTTTGCGTCTGACTCCTTTTCCTTTCCTTACAGATTTCAAAGTGCATCCAGGTCACAGGATGTGGCGGCGCTGCATTCCTTTTCATGACCAAATTTCAGTTGATTGGAGGGCTTCGTCATATTTTGTTTAGCCGGTCATCGTCAGGTGGTGGGTGTTTGAGCTGGGCTAGTATTAGTAAGGCCGTGATGAACACTCACGTATAGCGTTCCTGTTTCTCTCGGGTAGTAAAATTGCTGGGTCATCTGGTAATTCCATGCATCCCCTTTTGAAAAGCCTCTGTGCTGTTTTCCGAAGTAGCTGCACCTTTTTATATTCCCTCCAGCAGGGCACGAGGGTTCCAGTTTCTCCCCATCCTTGCCAACACTTGTTACTGTCTGTGATTTTGGTTTTAGCCATGCTGGTGGGTATGCAGTGCTATCTTATCGTGGTTTTGATTTGCATTTCCCTATGATGTTAGTTATCTTCGCATGTGGTCCATGGCCATTTGTATATCTTTAGAGAAATGTCTGTTCAAGTTGGCCCGATCCATTCTGGGATCAATAGCACACAATCCATAGTTTTACACTATGAGCTTTCCCATTTGCCCTCTTCCCTTTTCTTGATCAATTTGTATAAGAAGAAATTACCCGTTGATAATTTGGTAGATTTGGTAAAAACTCAGTAAAAATCTACCTGGGGGAGGAGGGAAGGGATGGGAAAGGTGACTCAAATTCCAAGACCTTTTTCTCCACGTTTAGCACCTTCTTTTTTCCCAGCAGTGCACCCACCACGCATGCTGTTTCATGGTCCCTGTTTGCTCAAGTCTGTATGTCCCCTTGCCAGGGGGTCTGGATCTGCACGGTCCTTTGACACAGCTGTGTCGCACTCGTGTGTCGCACTCGTGTGTGCACCAGTCCCTCTGTGTCATTTTCAGTTTTTCCGTCACAAACAGTGTGACTGTTCTTTGGGTTCCATCTGTTGGGGACAACCCACCCACCGTGTGGAATTCGGGCAGAGTTCAGCAGGGCGGTTCCACTCTGCAGTGGCGGCTGCGTTACTGACGAAGTGGGGCGCTCAGCGGGGGGCTAGAGTGCCCAAGGTGGCCCCTCACCCCAGGGCTGGCTCGGTGTCTCTCACAGACCTGCCCCCTGCACGGCTTCCGCCTCCTTTCCTTTCCTGCGATCTGGTTCTGCAGCCAAGTGGTCAGGTTTCTTCACCCAGTGGCCAGCTTCCCAGAGAGAAGTACTGAGCCTCTTCCATTCTAGCCCTGGACATGCCGGGGCCCCCTTCCGCAGGCTTGACCGGTCACAGCAAGTGGTACGGTCAGCCCAGGCTTCCGAGGTGGTGCAGACTGGGCCAATTTATAGGGCTGCATGTGGGTCCAGCGATAGCGGGAATTGTTAGTGGTCGGAGTGGCAGAAAATGCACATCTGTGAATGTACAGATACACTTGGTTTGGTGAATTTTGGAGTCAAATGACCATCCTTTGAATAGATACATGGTCCGTTGACTTGTGGGCCTTTGGAAGTCACATAATGATTGGGTCCAAGACAGATGCGTCCCCAGAATTTCCTGCAGTCTCTCCAGGAATGCACACCAACAGCTGCGTGACTGGTCGGAATTGCAGAGAACCCCCAGGGAGCGCTGACGGTCTGTCCCCGGCTGGTCCTCGCTCGGCTCGCACTGGTTGCTGGAGAAGGTGGCATCATCCTCACCTTACAGAGGAGGAAACGGAGGCTCAGGATGTAGCTGGCTTGACCCACTCGCCTTCTCGATTTCCCACCACCCAGAGCTCATCCCCTCTAGAATTTTCTCTGCCTCATGCAATGTCGTGACAAGAACATGCACAGCAGGATTGAACAACTTCCTGTGTCTCTTGTTCCTTGGGGAGAGGGTGAGTGGAGGAGGTGATGGGCTTCTGCGCTCACGTGTTAAAAATCACGTATAACACGGATCAATGTGGACAAGTGGCTTCACCTCCGAACTTCACTCTGCTCATTTGTGAAACGGAGTGGGGGGGGGCGCGGGTGGCAGGCAGTGATCTCACTGTCGGGGAGTTTCGGGGAACCAGAGCCAGGAAAGCCCCTAGGATTTCAGCAGTGGGCCCGGCTGAGCCTTTCCCACCTCTGCCCTCCCCTGGGCTGGGTCGGGGAGGCCAGTGTGTTCAAGGTAAATAGATGTGTCACATAGGGCCTGTTCAGTTCCTCCTGGTTCTAAGAACTGTTGTGTTCTAATAAGATGCTCCAGGTGGCAGCTAGAAAGTCCCACTTTCCCACCTCTCTGTCTGGACTTGGCTGCTGAGCTATCTCCACGGTCCTGTCCACGGGGGCCCACCTCTTGCCTGGGCCTTCCATCGGAAAGCAAAGCCTGTGTTGGCACCTCGCTCTTCCCACCTCCACAAGGCTCTCCTGTCCCGATGCCTTCAAAGGAAGGTTTGGCTCTTGCAGGCCTGGCTGGAACAAAGTGCAAACTATGGCTTGGAGGAGGCGAGCCGGTGCATCCACGTTGATTCACGGGTGAGTCAGCGCTAGCCTGAAACATCTGGCCCTCGGAGTCCCGGCCTGTAATAAGAGAACGCTTAGTATCGCTTGGCAGGGCCTTCCCTCATCAAAGGCCTGATTCTGCTCCGTAAGTTACTATTTATTGTTCTGCTGCCCAGAAGGGCCTGTCCAGAGAGCTGGTCACATTTTCCTACAAAGAACAATTTCCGAGCAAAGTCACCACCCAGGTGGTGTGGGTGTTTGTACAGGGGCCCCGGGAGCCTGACTCAGGAGGGGAATTGCTTTGGTTCAGAGTGGCGTTTCTTCTCTCCTCAAATTGTTGAGAACAACTGACCAGCTCCTTGACAACCTCAGGGGCCCTCCACAGCCAGGAAAGTCATCAAGGCAAATTGGCGCTGAAGCCAGCAGGAAGTTCCTGTATGTTTCCGGTCTGTGTGGCCGTCCCTCAAGCCAGTGCTGCCACCGCTTCTGGAAGGCTGCTGGGAACGGGGGGGCAGGAGATGGGTCACGGGAGAGCGCCTCCTTGTTTTTATTCAGTTTGGACTTGCAAGTCAAACTTAGGGTCTTCAACATCCTCTGTGTCTCTAAAAAGACTTCTTTGCTTCTATCGTGTCTCTGTGTTAGAGAGACAACTTCAGGTGGGCTGACTAGGAGACTGTGCACTGTCATATACCGTGGCTACGTTTCGTCGGTCTGGGGTCAGAAGGCCTGTTCCATTTGTTATATTCCATTCCATATATAATGCATTGCGTAAATCAGCATTTTCTGAATGGTGTTCAGGAAGTTGGTGAGTATTACTTAAAGAGGGGGATTTCAGGGAGCCTATGGTAGGGATAACCCCAGTTTCCGTCCTGTGGCTTTGGTGATGCTGTCTGTCACCATGGAGTACCCTGCCCTCCCATGGCCAAGGGCTGGGCACCGACTTGACTAGGCCAACTAGACCTTCTGCCTCCAGACTTTTGGATGGAGAGATGCACAGGGAGAGATGCAGCTCGAGTTCATTCCTTCGACCACTGTGATGAGCCAGCCTGCACCCTGACGCGGGCCTCTGCTGCTGTTTCTGAGCCTGGTTCTCCATCCCTGCGTTGGCTTCTCTGAGTGACCTGTTCTTGTCCTGCTATACTTCTAGCGGGTCTGAGTTAAAGTGAGTTTGAGACACAGGCAAACACCGCAGATTTAGGGTCTGGGTGGCTTTCCGTGAGCCGTATGTGTATTGGTGCGCCTGGTGAAGGTCTGATGTGTTCAGTATGCAGCACAATGGTGATGTGGCCAACCCACACACCTGGAGGTCTCCAGGCCACACAGAGAAGGTGAGCGGGGATGATCTCCCATCGTTTCAGAAGGGAGTGTAGGGGACAGGGCCAGTGGGAGACTTGGGCCTCATCTAAAGCGGCACCTGCTCCTCAGCTCCAGCCAGTGTCTGAGTGGGTATCTTGCAGTGAGTGATTTCCCCAGTGCTCTGAAACAACAACGACCCCTGAGCAAAGGTCATGTCCAGAAGTCCTGTCTTCCTGTGTGGTTGAGAACTTGGGCTTACTGGTAGCCTGGATGGGTTCTAGTTCTGCCTCAGCTTCCTAGCAGGGTAACCAGGAGAGCAGCGCTGCCTTTCTGAGCCTCAGTTTTAGGTCTGCGCAATGGCCCAGGCAGCACGGATACCTTACATAGTTGTTATAAGGACTCAAGGACACGGTGCTGGCCAGGCATATCCACCTAGGGCCTGGCACGTAGTGAGTGCTCAGTGAAAGTTGTTACATGTGATGGCTTCATCTGTGAGCAGAGAACATTCACCCCCATTTCCAGGAAAATTAGGTCACTCCACGTAAGCTACAGATTGCCGAAGGCAGGAGCTGGTTGGGTGTTGTCCCTCATTGTACCCCAGTGCCTGGCACAGTGTGGGGGCTCAACTATTTTCATTGACTATCAAGAGACTCAAAATATTGAAACTTGGAACCCTTATAATTAAAAGTACAAAAGAGACGTTGTGATACTTTCTATCCTAGAATTCTATCTAGGTATGTAAAACCCACCCACCCACCCACTCGTCCATCTATCATCCATCCATTTATCCATCCTCCATCCCTACAAGGTCAGTTGGGTCCGACCCATTTTGCTACCGCAGCGTGTGAGGCAGAGAGAATTACAGGACTGCCTCTATCAGTAACATCGGTCCAGGGGTCCACCTCCTGACACCGGGTGGGCTCATAAAGAGGCTAGAAGTGAAGGGCGTCTGTACCGGGGCCTCATTGCCTGGGCTCAAGCCCCAACTCGGCAGCTTCCTGGCTAATGACCTGGGGCCAGTCATGGCTTTACCATGTACTCAATGGAGGTGACAATGTTCCTGCAGCTTGGGGTTGAGAGAAATGAATGTGAGGATGTGTGTAGACACTTAGGACAGTCGTCACCTGGCAAACGGCGAGTAACCCAGCACATGTGAACTCCTGTCCCTGAGGCATCCAGCAGCACAGAGGTTGTCTAATTCCTGCCTTTCTGGACTCTGTCCCCCTGGTATCCCGCTCACAGATTTCAACGACCAGCTTGCCTTGTTTGTAGCCGCGCCCTGTGCCCTGGGTGCATCCCTTTGCACCTCTCCTGCAGTCCCTTTTTCCAACACAGCTACTGAGGGGTCTCTGTGCCTGGATCTCGATCTGATGCACCCACCTTTGGGGACCAGCAGCCCTCCTCCTGCCTCCCCACCCTACATGGTCCTCCTCTCCATCAGTGTCTGGCTGGATAACTGGGTGACTGAGCCATGACCTGTCTCTCTTATAGGGACTCGGACCTGTTCCTGCTTGACAGCCGCACTCTCTGGGCCTCAGAGGAGGGCTGGCTGGTGTTCGACATCACGGCCACCAGCAACCACTGGGTGGTCAACCCCCGGCACAACCTGGGCCTGCAGCTCTCCGTGGAGACCTTGGATGGTGAGTCCCCAGCCACCTCCCCCGCTGATTCTGAGGCAACCTGTCTCCTGGACCGATGCAGAGTCTCCACAATGCTCAGGGTGGCTGCCCCTGGCCCTCTCCAGCCAGTCCTCAGTGTTCAGCCTTTTGATCCAAACCGAGAGCAGCCACTAGCCCCCCCTGCATGCGACAATGACATGGTAGGCACCTGCTGGGTGGGGTAAGGCCTCTTTGCTCTGTGTGGTTCCAGAGCAGCAGGGTTTGACGTGCTGACTCGCCCACCCCAGGGCTGCAGCATTAGAACCTGCACTTGAACGAGAGCCCCAGGTGATGCCCCAGCTCATGACAGCCTGCAACATGTTGATGAGCCTCCTGCACCTCAGGACACAGGACGTCCTGGGCGTCCTGTGCAATGCAGGATGTTTAACAGCATCCCTGGCCTCTACCCACCCAATGCCCATAGCCACTCTAAGTTCTAACATCCAACAACATCTCCAGACATTTCACAATTGCCCCTGGCTAAGGACCACTGCACTGGTTGGTGCAGGGCATTAAGCCCCTTCCAAGAAACTGTAAATGTGGTTGAGTCACAGGTACTTGGAAAATTCATTGTTTGCCTCCCCTCTGCACATCCGCCTTCTCCAAGAACAGCAGGTGGGAGGGTGAGTGGAGAGCTGGGGTGGGCCCGGTTGTACTGATTTCTTCTTCCCTAAAGTGTATTTCTTATTAAGTGGGGACGATGTGGGGATGTGTAGCTTCTTCCTGCACCAGTTTTAAGAAAATAACAAAAAAACACTTACTGTAAAGTAGGTTCATGCATGCCCACGGCTCTGAGGTCAGTGGTTGCGGATGTGTGCCGCGATGAATAGCGTCCCCCCTGGGACGCCTTCCCCCAGCTGCTGAGTTCCACCTCCCAGAGGCAACTGCTGATTTCACGTTTGGGTATCTCTTCAGAGATGCTCTCTGCAGATTTCAGCAATTACCTATGAATCTTTTCCTTTTTTATTTTTCTCCCACAAGTAGTGGCGGAGTGTATATAATGTCTTCACCTTGCTTTTTTTTTTTTATCTGGCAACTTAACCTTGGAGGTTGGTCCTTTTCAGCAATTCAAGATCTTCCCTGCTCGCTAAAGGCCGGTGTGTTTGCACGTGTGTGGAGCGTGTCTCTGCCTCTCACTCACTGTGTGACTTACCTCCAGCAGGCCTGGTCCTTTGGTTTGTTCCGAGATTAAAGGAGTTACTGCAGGAAGGGTTTAAAAACAGTGCCTTAACATGCATGGGAACCCCCCTGGGCATCTTGTTAAAACGCAGATTCTGATTCAGCAGGTCTGGGCGGAGCCTGGGAGTCTGCATTTCCAACCAGCCCCCAGGCGATGGAGAGGCTGCTCGTCCCTGGGCGGGGCTTTAAGTATCCAGGGCTGGGAACAGGACCCGGCTCAGAGTCCTCGCCCTGGATGAGAGCTGTTATTATTATTGTTGTTGCTATTGCTACCGAAAGTGACTTACCCAGCCCCCTGGGATGGATGACTGGCTGTTTTCTGGTCTTTCGCTCGGACAGGCAGGGCTGCAGTGGAAAACCTCAGCGCACACGTCATTGTCCCTCGAGTGAGTGCAGCTCCAGGACAGATGCCTGCAAGTGGCACTGTTCATGGATTTGCTAGCTATTGTTGACTCGCCCCGTGTCGGGGTCGTTCCGTCGGCAGCCCACCAGGGCCCCTGCTTCCCCCTCTCTGCCAGCACAGGTTCCCCCTTCCTCCACGCTTGCTAATCCAGCCGATGGCGGATAGGATCTTGCGGGTTCGCTTTGCTTCCCTCTGTCGCGTGCGAGGCCGAGCCCTTCCTCAGGTGCACCCTGCGTGCTGCCTGTTGACATCCTCTGCCCACTGTTCGCATCCGGTGCTGGTCTTTGTCTTCTTTATATTCTAGAGTCATTTGGCCCTTTGCGACGTGAGCTGCAAACGGTTTCCCAGTTTGTCGTCTTTCTTTTTATTGGGGTTAATGCTGGGTTTTGCCAAGTAGATGTAGACAATGCTGCTGAACTTTATAACCTTTTCCTTTATTGCGCCTGGGCTTTGCCTTGTTTCCTTCCTATCAGAGACAGCTGCTTTGGCCTAGCGCTGCCCCGTCTGCCTGAGTTTCAGAAAAGCCAGAATTACTCGCCTAAGGCCACGAGCCATGTGGGAGGGGACCGCAGAGTGTGGGAGCGCCCTTGTCTTGTGTCCAGGCCAGTCTTCTTTCTACTGATGGTCCCCTGCCCGCATCCCTGACACTGAAGAGCGGGTCTTCAAAGGTGCTGATTTCCCATCTTTTTATGTTGGGTTGGCATGCAGTGTCTCCTGGGTCACACTGGGCCTGCCCCTGGTTTTTGCGTGGCCCGCGAGCTAAGAATAGTTTTCACATTTTTCAGTGGTTGAGAAAAATGAAAAGACTATTTCATGACACGTGAAGTCACATGAAACTTCCATGTGCGTCAGTCAAGGCTTGTTCATACCCCAGCCGCACTCACTGGGTTCTGTCCCGTCTGGGGCGGCTTTTGTGCTATGACAGCAGAGCTGGCCATTCCAACAGAGGCTCTATGGCCCAGACAGCCGAGAATAGGCATTATTTTCAGAAATGCTACTTATGGAAAATATCTGCAACTGCTGCTGGGGATCATGGGAAGTATGAAAAACAGATTTGTCCGCAGACCTTGTCAGAGCCTTTCCTTTGCTGGTTTCCATTGGGATCTCCTGATGGGGAACACAGCGCAGAGTGGTTCCAGACCGGCCTTCTCTTTTCCCTTCAAAGCCCCTGCGGAACTTATTGGGGGTGAGGTGAAAGTAAGGCTAAGCTAGACTCAGTTTCTCTCTCGAGGGTGACCATTGTCCCTGACTTGCAGATATTGTCTGGACCTTCCAACTGGACCCCAGTGGGGCCCGTGCACCTCTGCCCTGCCTGCCCTGCTGAACGCAACTCAGTCCCCCCTGGTGTCGGGTTTGCCACCCTCTTTCTCCCCCAAAGTCAGGGTCTTTGTGCCCCTTTGCCTCCAACTCCTGCTCTGCCCTAGGCTGTGGGTAAGGCTCAGCACTTACCAAGGTAGCCCCACCTGTCTGTCAGAGTGTTGGCTCCAGAGCCGGTCAGACTCCCCAGGTTCAAATCCCAGCCCTGCAGTTTCTAGCCACGTGACCCAGAGTGAGTCACTGAATGTCCCTCATCTGGAAAATGGGGTCAATCGTAGTTTCCACCTACCAGGTGGTGGTGAAGGGCGAGCTGAACTCATGCACATGAAGAACTTAATTGTCAACCCACGGCAGTGCCTCGGCATGGCACCCAGTCAGTGCTTTGTGCCCCCCGCTGTGCCTCAGTGAGCGGGCGCTGCCATTACCTTCCCACGGCGCAGGCGAGCAGCCTGCAGCCCCCGACAGGTGGCGGGGCACCACCTTCCAGCAGCCGTCTGCGACCCCTCTCCACCCATGGGGAGTGTAGCCTAGTGCTCGCCAAGACGCTGCCTAGAGCCAGGGCGAGGATTGGGCGCTGCACCCTGACCCGGTGCCTCTCCTTGGGACTCACCTGTCCAGGTGCTGGGCATGCTGTTTGATGTGGTAGCCTGGGTCAGGGAAAGGGCAAAGTTTACCAGCTGGCCTGTCCGACCCCTGAGGCGTGTGAGTTTCTGGACCTTTTGGGAAAAAGGTAAGACGCAAGTAAGCCCAGCATCTCCCAGACCACAGGCTCACAGCTGTGAAATTCTTCCTCTCCCTGCTGTGGAGTTCGCCCAGCACGGTGCCCACCAGAATTCCTGGGGTGGCGTGGTAAATATACCCATTCCTGGGTTCCACCCCAGACCCTTTGGTGCCATGTCCCTGAGGGTGGGCCCAGGAATCTGCCTTTTCCACAAGCTCCTTGGGTGACATGGGGCCTGGGTCAGTGATGACAGTCAAAGTTGTGCCCTGAGTTCTGGGGCATCCTCATTAATAAGAGGGGTTGACTGGCTTCCTTCCGGTTCTGGGTCTAAACCTTTTCCTGTTAGATGTCTGTGCTGGTGAAAGCTCGGCAGGGCCTGCTGTGGAGCCTGTGGATTCTAGAGTTTATGTGCTGGGCAGCCTGGTGCCCACCAGCTGTGTGCCAGCCTGCGCTGCCCCGGGACCACCCACTGGCATGAACAGGAACTCCGTGGGCACCGCTGCCTCAGGCAGCGCCTGGAGAAGCTGAGTCCCTGGGTGGCAGCGCCATGCCCAGTTCCTGTCCCCAACAAGGAGAGGAGGAGACAGGCCACCAAGTCAGGGATAGAGCATCTAATCCTTGTCCAGACCTAGACAGCATCTTACAGCCACTAAGCAGCCCTGTCACCTGGCGGGTCCTCCATTTCCTACCCATACAGCGGCTGTTGGCGGCAGTGATGCGGGTGGGCTCCCTTCTACCCTAAGGAGACACAGACCTCTTTTCAGAAGCTTTATGCTGGTGTGAGGTGAGCCGCCTGCCCACCTGCACTCCAAATGTCGCCAGAGACCACCCAGGCAGCGCGTGTCTGTTCCCTCTTCCTCTAGCTGTGGTCTTCGTGTTAGTCACCCCTTGCAGCAGCACAGCTGGGCCTCTGCTCCGGGGGTGTGCTGGGATGGGGAGGGGTGGAGCCCATAAACTTCCAGGCACCTGTGGCTCATCGGGAGCCAACCAGGAGCATCATCTCATCTCCAGGACTGAACACTGTTGGAAGAGGGCTGGTGTCTGCTCGTCTGTCCCTTTGTACAGAAGAGAGGCAGCCCTTCCTGGTCTGAGCACACAGCCTGCACTCATAACCCCGAACCAGGGGTCCTGGCACATGGGGGCCCCACTGGAGTGGGCAGCGTACCCCTGAGGAGAGGGCTGTCCAGACTTCGGGCCAGCCTCCTGAGCAGGACAGGGGGTGTGACAGATGCCTGTGCTCCTGCAGGCAGCCTCCTGGGAGCCTGGGCTGCTGCTGGTCTAGCCTCAAGGTGCCTGGTCCCTTCATCTGCTCCACGGGCTTCATAACGTTTGGGAGGAAGACAAGGGTGAATTCGTGCAGGATGCTGAGCCCTGGGCCCTGCAGCCTGTCTGTGCTCCTGAGTGTTCGATATTGTTTTGCTGTTGTTATGTTAAATTCTCAGAGTGACCCTGCCCAGAGAGCACCGTTGTCATTGCCAACCTCTTACAGATGAGAAACCGAGGTGAGAAGGCCAAGCAACTTGACCAATGGATGCTGACTAACCCTTTACTAGAAAGTCTTCCAAGGAATGTGGTCACCAGGGACCAGACCAGGTGTGATGAATGAGCCCCTGCTGGGTGCACAGCTGGGCCAGGACCCTAGGGAACCCTGGCCCCTGCCTGGTTATTCTTGCCACATCCCCTTTCCTGGGAAGGGTAGAGTTTGAAAAAGGAGCCAGCAGACGGCGGACTTCCTGCAGGACCAATTGACGGAGCTGTGACACTGAGGTGGCCAGGGCGATGTCTGACATTCATGGGCTCCCTTTTCCATAAAAAACATACTAAAAATTATGATTTATGACCCTACCCTGTTGATGTAAAGACAAATACAATCCTGGATGGATTAAAACTGAAAACAATTTCTCTGACCCTAAACAGTTCACATTTTGTCTTCTGATTTTAAGAGACATTAAAACATTTTCATGGGTCCCTACAAGAGTTGTGGGCCTGGGCACTGTGCCTGAAGGACGAGCTGGCCATGGGCCCTGCACCTCAGGCCGGGGAATGATGCTGGGCTCTTCCTGCCTCGGCCCCTGGCTGGTAAAACCGGCTTCCAACAGTCAGCAGCATCCTCACCTGCAGATGAAGCATGTTCCTCCACTCAGCCAGCACTGGCTTGTGCCTACAGTGAGCCAGGGACAACTATGGGCCCTGGCCTGCGGCCCAGACAGGGAAGGCTCTGCCCTCCGGTCTCCCTGCTTCTCGCTGGAAGAGGTTGAGGGTGAGAGGACCACATGCCGGAGGTCAGGGCGAGCCTGTGAAGTGAAACTCTGAGTTCTGAGGGCAGTGCAGGGCTCCTGGTTGCCCTCCAGGCCCACATGCTCACCCAGTGTTCCCCGAGCCACTTTCCGTCCGAAGGCCGCGGGCAGATGAAGGCCGCTCTGGGCTGCGGAGTGTTTCCTCCTCATGGACGCAGAAGTATCTGGCCTTTTGTTCCCAAAATGAGGACTTGGCATCTTGTCCAAGTTCAGGGGGTCTCCCCGCCTCCCTTGACCATAGAAGAAATAACTTGGAGGCCCAGGCGGGCAATGTTGGATCAGCCCTGCCTCTCGGATCCCAGAACACCATCTGGTGGCCTTGTTTCCCTGTCTCACACTTCCTGCTGGCAGGCCTCCAGCCACTGCCCGCCATGCCCTGTGCTCCAACACCAGGAGGGCCCCATCCCTCCCCACCAGCCCATCTCCGCCTCCCGGAGTTGGATATATTCTGGATGTCTGCATCAATGAGCCTCAGCTGCTCTCCTCGGGCACGGAGCCTGGGTCCTTCTTTTTGATCATCCCAGATGGCATCGGATGGGACTGCAGGGCACTTAAGGAACTGAGGACCTATGCTGCTGAGGGGCGATGTCAAGCTGCAACAGCTGGGAACGGCCCGAGAGGTGAGCCGTTTACCCACAGTGGCCGCGGAGGCACAGCCCGGTACAGCCGAGGCTGGTGAGCAACCCGCCCCCGAGCATCTGCCCCTGAGGTGCCTGCGCGCTGGTGATTGCTTCACATCCTGTTTGTGCAGAAGCTGGAGCGGGAGCGAGAAGAGGCCCGATGACCCAGAGGCTGCGATGGACCCTCCCAGGGCTGGGCGGGCCATCGTGGCGGGGACCATGGGATTGGGCCAAGCAGATGTCACCAGTGTTAACTGTGGTCCTGCTTGTCACTTGGGCCTTGGTCCATCAAGACAAGTGGCTGGAATTAATGTTTTGCACAATTAGGAAGGAACATTCTTATGCTGTGGGCCTCCTCGGGGCAGCGATGGCCTTGGGCCTGGAAAACAAAGATGCCACAAGAAAACCGAGGTGCCGCCCTGCCTATGGGTGGGTTGTGCCCCTCCTTTCCTGAGAGGCCCCCCGTTGTGCTCCATGCTGTCCCTGAGCTCTTTCTCTGGGCTAGGCCTGCTGATTCTGCTCCTATCTCCAGGCCCTGTCTCCAACTGGGAGTCCTGTGTCCTTCCCAGATTCCTGTGTCCACACCTTCACCCACCTGGCTCGTCTCGTGGAAGGCCTTCCTCCCTGGGCCTCAGGAAGCCCTTCCTACCATCACAGGCCGTGCTGGCGGCCCAGAGCCACGCCCAAAGCAAAGTCCCCTTTCTGCGTTTGCCCTGGCATCCACCGGAGATCGGCCGTGGCTCAGTGCTCAGGTGCGAGTCAGCTGGACCGTGCGTGGTATGACTCTGTCTCTGCCCTCCTTGGCGTTGGGTCCTGGGTAGATGGCTTCATGCCCGTGACCTCACTTCCCTCATCTGTAAGTGTGGGATCGGGAGTCCTGCCCAAAGAATGGGCTCAGCACAGTACAGGGCTTGGAGCAAATGCTCCAAGATGGATGTTTCTTATCTTGGTGGAGAACCCGTAACGGAGAGAGAGCCAGTTCTATCAGGAATACATTCCTTGGCAATTAGCAGGCAACAGGATGTCTTATCTCCTGGGGACATGTATGGTTTTCTGTGCAAGTCTGGACGGAAGTACAGCTAGGGCTGGTGAGAGCAGAAGCAGCAAACTTTCTGGGTCCAGTACCAGCTAGTAAGTGTTTTGGGCTTCACGGCTCAGACGCTGTCTGCTGCAGCCCCGCCGTCTGCGGTTATGCGTGAGAGCAGACAGACCGTGTGGGTGTCCGCACATGGCGGGGTTCCCATGACTGCCTGCAGAAACAGCCGGCGGGCTGCGTCTGCCTGGGGGCTACAGTTTGCAGACCCTTGGGTTGGAGGGTCGGTACCGTGCAGACTTATCCTCTTGGCCCTGTACCTGGCGTGTGCTGGCGTGTGGCCTGAGGCTCATCACGGCACAGTTGGCGAGACGGCGGCGTCCACATCCTTGAGGATGGAGGAAGCAGGCAGGCTGGATGAAGGATGTTCTCTTCTCATGCCTGCCTTTTCGGGGATGAAGTAACGTTTCCGAGGCGCCTGCTGCAGCCATCCTAGAAGGAGCTGCAGGTGAGGCTGGGAAGGGTCTGAGCAGCTGCGTTCTTGGAGGGAGGACCAGGGACAAGGGCTCTGCGCATGGCTGTGGGCCTGCCCCGGTGGCTGCTGCCTAGCTGAGTGCTCCTAGAGTAGGCCCTGTCTGCTCAGGTCCGGAGTGGCTGCCTGGCCCCTGCTGGGCGCAGGGGCGCTGGTTCCAGGGCAGGAGGACACCGGAGTGTGCAGGGTCGGTGGGGGATTGTCCCCACGATGGACTTCGCTCTGCTTCAGTCACAGAAATGAAAATACAGGCCTCGCAAAACTCCGTCCTGGGCATTCCTCATGATTTTTCCGGAAGCTCCTCTCTGAGGTCCTTCACCAGCAGGACAGATCAACAGCCTGTGAACAAAAGGGATGAACAGCTGAGACCTGCGACCCTGCAGGTGGATCTCAAAGGCTTGCAGATTAAAATAAGCCAACGCCAAAGCCTGGGAGTCCCTGTGTACGAAATGCCGGGAAAATGCCGAGCTAGAGGGATGAGACCAGGTCAGCAGTTGCCAGAGAGGCTGGCAGGGGTGGGAGGAGGGCGTGACCAGCAGAGGTTGTCCCCTCGGCCCTGCTGATGTTTTGGACTGGAGCTTTCTCTGTGGCAGTGGCTGTCCTGTGCGTTGTAGGACGGTCAGCAGCATCCCCAGCCTCTGCCCACTCGATGCCAGGAGCACCTTCCCCAGGTTGTGACAACAAAAACGTCTCCAGACACTGCCACCGGTTCCTTGGGGAGCAGGGTGACCCTGGGCTGGATGCACTGAGAGAAAAGGCAGCAGAAGGGAGTTCTTTTGGAGGTGCTGGGGCTGCACCATGTCCTGGTAGAAGAGGGGGCTGCGTGAATCCGCACACGTGCTAAATAAATCTGTGTCCAAAAAGTCAGCTTCACTGTAGGTTCACTTAAAAAGTAAAAGTTTAAGAAGGCAAAAGGATAAAGCAAGCAAAGCACACCACAGAGAGGCAAGCCGTGAGCTCGACAGAAGAAGAGACAGAAACCCAGTGCTCCCCCCGCCCCTTCCCGCCCCACAGACCCAGGCTGCTGCCTGCCGGGCATCCGCCGGAATCGTCCACCTGGTAAACCTCTGCATCCTAGCTTAGCTTAACTGTGGGACAGACACCCTCTTAAACTTGCATTTCAGCTGAACAACAGGTAATTGCTTAAGAAAAGTATATCCCACAGATTGCAAACATTATTGTTTTATCTGAAATTCAAATTTAACTGGGTGTCCTGTATTTTTATTTGCAAGATCCGACAGCTCTATTCTTGGAAGAATCTTCAGGTTTTCTTTTTTTTAAGTCTATTAACCCTTGGCTATAATATAAATCTTTTTTCAACTTTGCTAAAGACACAGACCATTGTTAAAAGAGTAGGTATGTCTTTTTGTTTGTTTTGTTTTTCAATTAATTCAGCCATCTCAGTCTATCTGCCTAATCCATTTGTCCTGGCTCTCTACTCAGTGTGACTTGCCCTGGACATTTATTTTCAAGTATTTTATTTACTTTTAGAGAGAGGGGACGGGAGGGAGAAAAACAGGGAGAGAAACATCAGTGTGAGAGAGAAACATTGATTGGTTGCCTCTCATACTCACCCCAACAGCGGGAGACTGAACCCCTACCCCAGGAGTGTGCCCTGACCGGGAATTGAACTGGCAACCTTTGACTTTGCAAGATGACACCCAAACCACTGAGCCACGCTGGTCAGCGCTGCCTTGGACATTTAAACACAAACAATCCAAATGAACGCTGGCGCATGCTAAGTAAAACCTATATATGTAGTATCATAAAATGAAAAGGAATTCCTCTCCCAGCCAACCCACATGTCCTCTCCCCCAGTATAATCTTTCCCAGCCCTTTTCGGGGATAAGAAAATAAAAATGACCTTTATGTGTGAATGAACCCACATATGTTTGTAGAGGCTTTAAACTTCTTTCCTCCCACTTGTAGATCACACTGCATCATGTTTGGCCTCTCCCTCTGGGGCAGATCTGAGGGGCCCTCCCTTCTATGGGCCCACAAGAGCCCGGGCCTGTCTGGGTCCCAGGGCGACCTGCAGGGCGCCAGGAACACTTGTACAGAGGTGCGCACACTGTTCAGGTGGCCGGGTAGCTGTGCCACCGAACTGAATTATCTCGTGTCGATAAACATCCCACATCATCTCTCAGGCTTTGCAGGGGAGACCTAGCTGCGGTAACTCCCCTGTGCATGGCCCTGTCACTTGGCTCACCTTGGGGAGGGTGAAGTAAAGCCGTGGCTCTCCATCTGGGACGTTTTGCCTCCCAGGGGACACTTGGCTACATTTTTGGGACCACCCAGGGATGCTGCTGCACACCCTACAATACCCTGGCGGCCCCCGAAGAGCCCGAACACCACATGCCCGTCTCGGGGCCCAACTCCCAACTTCACCTGTCTGGCCTGCACAGGCTGGTCAGCGGTGGGGGTGGGTGCAGAGATCTGGAGACCCTCTTCATTCTGCTCTGTCGCCCACTTCCCCGCTAAGGCAATGGGCCCCTGGCCCTGGCCATCCTGACAGCAGAGGGAGTGGGCCTGCCCCCGCCTCAGCCACCACTGCAAGGGTAGGATTTCTGTAGCCAGAGCAGCAGCATGCGCTCAGGCGAGGCATTTTTATTTTGCCCTTAAAAGCCTTCCAGGGGGGAATGCAAATCCTAGGGGCTCAGCTTTAATGGTTCCTTTTACAGAACCGCTCCAATTATAGATGGGTGAACTCAGGGAAACCCCGCTCAAGAATGCAGGAGAGTGAACGTTAAAGGGGTTAATTTAGGGGAAAACAGTGGTGGACGGGGAGCTTGGTCTTTGAAATGGTCCTTGTTAAAAATCCAAAGCGAACCCCTGGAGCTGGCCTGGTCCTTGGGAGGCCAGGTTCCCTGACTTCCGCCCGTCTGGGGGGCTCCGGGTGAAGTTAATTCCAGATGTGGATGGGCCCAGGGCTCCCGAAGCACCAATTCTGCTGCCTCTGACCCCTGTCGCCCAGGGTAGGGGTGTCCCTCCCATCTGCCGTGGTTGTGTGGCTACACCTGGTCCAGGGGTGCTCCTCGCTTCTGAGCTGGGTGTCCTTGGGCAGGCTCTCCTGTCTCTCCGGGGACAGGCTTTCTTTGTCCTGTCTCTTGCTTCATCTTTCTTTGGAACATCATCACCGGCGGTGGCAGCATGTGTATCCAGGAAGGCCGGTACCAGGCCAGAGCGGGTCCTGGTTCCACGTCCGCCTCCCCTGGCTGAGGAGCCAAACCCAGGCTGCAGTGCTCTGATGGCACCTTCCACCCTCCTCCGGGCTCGTTCTGCCCTCCACTCCTGCCTTGGTTTCCCCTCCTCAGTAAACGGCCCCTCCCTTCTTCCAGGCCCAGTGAGCAGAAGTCACGCACCTTTCTCACTTTTTACGTCCGATCCCTCAGCAAGTCCCCCCATCTTCCTCCCAAAACAGACCCGGGATTGGTCATTTTCCAGGTGGGGACATTGGGCTCTAGTGATATGACCATTGGGTGAAACTGGGTGACAGGTACACGGGACCTCCCTGAAGGCTTTTTTTTTTTTTACAACTTCCTGAGTCAGTAATTATTTCAAAACAAGACATTAAAATTACATTCTAAAGATGGAGTGAAAAATGAGTTACTGAAGATCTGACCCTTTCTGGCTCCCCGTCTCCCCCCACACTCCTGTCCAGGTGCCTCACCTTGGTCTCCCTCCAGCTTCGGTTCTTGACTCCAGCACAGCCTCCAGGGCAGCCCGAGGTGGTCTCTGGCCAACAGCTCCAGCTGCCCACTCCTCAGCTCTCGAACACCCGAGGTTTCCACTTCATGCAGATTGTATCAGTACCCTGCGGCTGCAGTAACAAAACACCACATTATGGGGTGGGTGGGGTGGGGTGAGGGGGGTGCTAGAACAATAGAGCTTTATTCCCTTACTGTCTGGAAGCTGGAAGTCCAAAGTCAAGGTATCCCCGGACTGTGCTCCTTCCAAAGTCCCCAGGGAAGCGTCCTGCCTTGCCTCTCTCAGCTCCTGGTGGCTCCTGGAGTTCTTTAGTGTTCCTTGGCCATCTTTCGTGTGTGTGTATGTGTCTGTCTGTCTGTCTGCCTTCACATGGCCTTCTTCTAAGGACACCAGTCATGGGATTAGGGCCCTTCCTAATCCAGTATGAACTACTCTTGACTGATTTCATTTGCATAGATACCATTTTCAAATAAGTGTCTCCTGAGGTTCTAGAGGAGACACTATTCAACCCAGTAAATGACCTCCCCCTTTTACCCTCCCACCCCCAATCTCTGCTCCAACTAGGGACCAGTCTCATTGAACACGCCCCGCTGGCTCCCAGCTCTGGGCATTCGCCTTCCCAATGTGCCCTGCCCGGAATGGCCTCTCCCCAAATAGCCATGTGACTCCCCTCCTCCCTGATACCCAGCTCTCTGCTCAAGCAACCCTTCTGTGCAGGGGTAGTAGATGTGAGGGCTGCTTGCGGCCATTCCCACCTTCCCTGGCCCGGCCTAGGATTGCCCCACCTCTAGATATTAGGTGGATCATGTGACCTGCTTTGCCCACGGAGATGTGAGTTGAACTCCCTCTGGCCTGACACCTTCTGCAGACCTCAGCCTAGCCCCTTGCCCTCCCCTGCTTCAAATTTTCACCATGAGATCCTGGCGGTCTGAATTTCCTGCCCTGGGGACAGGGAGCTTTCTCTGCGTGGTCCTCTACTGTGTCCTAAGCTCCTAACACAACTAGGCGTAGAGCCGGGGCTGGGTGGGTGGACAACGAGTGTGTGAGTGAAGTGTGAAGCGCACACGAGACCCCCACTAACCATGTGTTCTATGCATCTGGCTGCTTCCGGTCTAGGGCAGAGCATCAACCCCAAGTTGGCAGGCCTGATCGGGCGGCACGGGCCCCAGAACAAGCAGCCCTTCATGGTGGCCTTCTTCAAGGCCACTGAGGTCCACCTTCGCAGCACCCGCTCCACAGGGGGCAGGCAGCGTGGCCAGAATCGCTCCAAGACACCCAAGAACCAGGAGGCCCTGCGGATGGCCAACGTGGCAGGTACACCTGGGGTGGAAGGGTCCAAATACAGACTCCAGGGACCCAGGGGGGCCCAGTGAGGAGCTGCTCAAAATCATGTGCTCCACAGATGGTTCTGGAACAATGCAGCAGGAGGCAAAATCCACAAATCCCCACTCCTGCCCAGAGCTCACCCTCTTAACTGCACAAGTCGTAAATTCATTCAGAAAGGCAAGTACCCAAACAGGAGCCTAACAGGACTCCATCCGTGCCTCTAAATAGACGAGCCAGGGGCTGCAGATAAATGGCGGAGAAGAGGGAAGATATCACGCCAGCTCCCCAGGAAGGCTGTGCCGCCTGTGGAGTGGGGAGGGGGGAAAGTGGGGGCCTTTGCTGTGTCTTCAGTTTTATTTCTTAAAGTGAAAAATATTGGAAACTCCTGGCAAATTGGAACACTTGTTAAATAAATGTGGGTTTTCCCAGCCGGAGTCCGTCTCCCAGTGCTTTGGGTTGGTCTCGAGGCAGGGACCAGCCCCGCTGGCCAGGTTTTGGAAGATCAGAGCCCAGCTTATCTGCTCTCCTGGCTCCCAGGCCTGGGGTTGGTCCCAGGGAGCACGGAAGGGGAGCGTGGGGGTATTTAGATTATGCAAAGCAGCCGTACCCTCAAATCTGCCTTAGGTTGTCAGCAGGTGTTTTCACCTCACCTAGCTGATTTTGAACTTCCTCTTCATTTTCCTCTTCCAGGGAGAGAGAAGTTGCTTGCTCTGGGTGGGGAAGTTGCTAGGAGTGGGTTTCCTGGCCCCCAGGGGCCTGGGTGGGTGGACCTTGGTGGGTGTGGGGGCTTGGAGATTGTGAGCAGGGCTGTGTAGGGGTTCTTTTCTGGCAGGGACGTCATCCTTGTCTCAAAGAGGGGTCTGTAACCCCTACATTGAAAACCAACTGAACCCCTGACTTTGTGTTGGAAACCTTCTCTGTGCCAGGCTCTTGGGGGCTGGGCTTCAACGATGAAAGCCAGCCGTGGTACCCTGGGGACGGTGGACCACAGGAGGTGGCTGTCATTCAGGGCCACACTGATAACAGGCCTGAGAGTCGGGGGCATGGGGTGGCTAGGAACTCACAGTGTGGGGGCTCAGAGAAGACTTCCCAGCTCAGAGCTCTGGGGTAGGTGGGTGTCCAGGAGGCCAGGCTGGGTCGGCTCCACTGCAGGGCTTGAGACAGCAGGATCTGCGGGTGCAGAGACCTGTGGTGGGAGGTTGCGTGGCACCTGTGAAGGGACAGGAGAAGGATGGGACAGCTGGGACAAGGGGAGGGGAGGGCTGTTGAGATGAGCAAATGGAAGTATCTTCTTGGGAGCCACATCTTGAGCTTGAACTTCATCCAAAGCAGTTTGGAAGGCTTTGCCGAGTTTCAGGCTGTGGTGTGGGGTGGGGTGGCCAGACCATCCTTCGATCCTTCCGCTGCTCTGAGAACAGTGGGGAGCAGGGCTGGAAGGGTCCTCCCCTATCGACCAGGCAGGAAGTTCTGGCAAATTCTGTCCCGGTAAAGACTGCATGTCCTGGTGTTCCATCAGGGCTTCCTCAAAGACTTAGGACTCAAGACCCAATTTCCCCACCACATTCTCACCAAACCCCTGGCAAGTCTCCATTCACATCACCCCCAGGACGGGTCTCTCACTACCTCACAGGGCAGCAGTTCTTCCTTGCCAGGCATCTGCCTCCTCCCTGTGGATTTCTGCCTCCGGGCCCTGTTTGACATTCACCGAAACCCTGCCTGGAAGTTTGATAGGAAAAGAGATACAGAGGCCTGGGCCCCACCATGGGCTCAATGAGGCAGACCCTGCGTGTGTTTGCACGTGTGTGTGCACGCACATGCCCGTATGAAGGGCTTTACACGCATGCAAAGCCGGGAGTCCTGCAGTAGGCCACACACGTCAGCTCTGCTCTCCTGCAGCCCTTTGTGCACCCGGAAGAGACAAGCTGCGGCGTGCTGCCACGGGGAAGCTCTTTCTGGTGGGCTCCCCCGCCCCAAGGCCATCCAGGGCTCCTCACAGGCTGTGGTTTGGGGCTGAGAGACTGGGTTTGCTGCCTCCCCCCCCCCGCCCCGCCCACGTTTGGACCCAGCTCCCTGGTAATTAGCCCTTTTCACCAGGTGACCCTCGGGGTGGGGGCCGAGCCCCAGCACCAGTTGTAACTCGTTGGCTGCTCAGCTCAGGCCGGGTTGGGCTCCTGGGGGTAGAGGAAGCAGCAGCCTTGCCTCCGCTCGCCTGCTGGCCGCCCGCTGTTGGCGCAGGACTGGAGGGACAGCGCCCCTTTCCTTCCCTTTCTGCACCAACAGCACCAGTGCGGGCACCACCTAAAGAAAGATCCAGAGCTGTAAGAGGGCTCGGTGAGCAGAACGTGCCGTGATTGATTGGCGATGTCTGCCGGGAGCAGAGGCAGGGCAGGCGGTGGCCTGAACACTGCTCTCCAGCCCTGTCTTAAAGCAAAGCAGTGATCGTTGGCTTCGTGTTGAAACCCGAGGCCCAAAAGACCAAGGGTAGCTGTGTGTGTTGGCGGCATGGGGCGAGGTGTCTGAGAGACAGATAGAAATTTCGATGTGTTTACAAACGCTCAGTCCCCAACCCCAATGCCAGTGAACCTTACAGACTTCTGGAAAGTCCCAGTGCATCGTTTTCACGCCTCAGAGACCTCAGCTCTGTGTTTTTCTGGAAGGTCGGAGGGATCTGACTTCGTGCCCTCTTGCTCACTCTCGGTGGTAGTGGTGATGGGGGCTTTGTCCCAGGCCCTGTCGGTACGCTGTCTGGGCATCGTGTGGTGGGCTGGCCTCCCACAGTGAGGCCGGTTGAAACCCCTCTGGGCTGGTCCCTCTGGGCAGCTGGTGTGGGATGTGGATGGGCTTTGACTCCTTCATGGAATCCGGGTGGCTGTCAGCCTCTAAACCGCATTTGTGTATAAAAGAAGCCAGTGTCCGCAGAAGGACCCGGAGTGCTCTGTGAGCTGAGGCTGTGCAGGTGGGAGGGGTATTGGCACCTCCCTGGCGGACCGTTGGCTGGGGGTGGGGGTGGGGGTGGAAATGCGTCTGAAGGCCTTTCTGGCTGAAAAGCCGCCCCGCAGCCCTGGGGGTTTGGTTGTGCTCACAGCACGGCCTTAGGCTGAGGAGACTAATGCCTGTGTGTTTCCTGTCCTCCGCCGTCGGCCCCTCCGAGCAGAGAACAGCAGTGCTGACCAGAGACAGGCCTGCAAGAAGCACGAGCTGTACGTCAGCTTCCGTGACCTGGGCTGGCAGGTAAGGGGTGCCCCCCACGGCTCCCCCAGGGCTGTGGGCTGTGCCCCATAGGTGCAGGGAGTCACATTTCCCCTCCATCTCTGTATCAGTTAGGACTCAGGTGTCAAGGGTCCTAAGCGGGGCGGGGGTGGGGATGGGGGGGATTGCAGGTGTAGATCTCACCCCCACGCGCTCCCCTCCTGGCAGGACTGGATCATCGCGCCGGAGGGCTACGCTGCCTACTACTGCGAGGGGGAGTGCGCCTTCCCCCTGAACTCCTACATGAACGCCACCAACCACGCCATCGTGCAGACGCTGGTGAGTGTGGCCACTGGGGCAGCGGGGTCACAGCGTCCTGCGCGGCTCCTCCAGGCTGGGGCCAGAGGGGCTCTCGAGGGCCCCTTCCTCTGTGGAAAAAAACGTTGACGCTTATCTTTCACTGCTGTATTGACATAAAGATGTGTTTGATCTTCGACCCCAAGGTCCCTAGAGTTTATTTATTTCTCCTAATTTTAAAAGAAATGAGAATAATTTCATGGGGCCCTAAAGTTATCGTGGGCAACTGTCACTGGGCCTGATGGAGCAGTGGCCTTGTCTGGGGGCCGCTGTTCTGGACTGTCAGCCTGTCTGCTCCGTGTCCATGGGCCTCTCTCCCTGCCCCACGGGGCCTGGTCCTCCCCTGGGTGGGGGCCTGACAGCTTGTCCCCCCACCCGACCCCGCCACAGCTCACATGTCCACCTCCAAGACTTGCACTTCGTAGTTCAGTCCTGCAGGGGTGTTCACTGTGCTTATTGAGGGTCCCCCGTCTGTAGACGGCCTGGGGAGTGGGGGACAGCACAGAGACAGCACAGACGGATGTGGTCCCTTCCTCAGTGCCTCGTTTTCTGTGGGTGGAAACAATCAGTGCACAGATGAGGAGACCAGAGAGGGAGGGAGTGACCAGAAGATGCCAAGAGGGTATCAGGATAAAGAGAAGGGCTGGGGAGCCCCAGGCTGGCTGCTCCAGGTTGGGCTTCACGGGGTCATGGGAGGGTTCAGTGTGATGAGATTACAGCTTGCAGGGCGCCCAGCACTGAGGACCCAAACCAGGTGTTAACTCTTCCTGCCCTACTGGCAGCAATTGTGGTCAGAGCTCGGGGTTTCCATTCTCTAGCCTCGAATCTGGGGTTCAAGATTCTTGATTACCTGGCTTGCTGCCATGAACATTATCTGGGCCTTTTCTGCCACTGGTGATCCTCACTGGCTTGAATGCTCCTGAGGACAGGCAGCTCACTGCCCAGGGCCACCCCTCTGTCCCACAGTCCTATGTGTCATGGAGCTCTGTGCTGCTTTTGTGTAATGATCATCCTCCTCTTCCCCGGTCCCTGCCCCTGTGTCCCGTCTCGGAGGAAAAGCCCCTCTGGTCCTTGCATTTGGACCCGCTCCACCCTTAGAGGGAAAGCCCTTCTTTTTCACGTTGCTCTTCCAGCCCCTCCCCCCCTCCCCCCCAGTAGCAAACTCTGAAGCTTATTTAGGGTAGAAAGTCCCTGCGCCAAAAATGAACTGTCACGCAGCCCACTCTGTGGCCTGGACCTGCTCCCCTGTCCCCCTCAGGCCCTGCTCTGTCCATGGGCAGGCAGCCCTCTACACTCTGACCCTGCCTTTGTGGGCTCGTGACCACCCACTCAATCCACGTTCCACTGGAGACCCCCAGAGTCAGACTGAATCGTCCGATTATCCCGAAACCAGGGTCATGTTTTCAAAGGGGGCAACTCCTCATCTTCCAGGGAGTCCTAGGAAAACATGAACAAAGTGAGCTGACATCTGGGGTTTGCTTTAAAATTATTCTGGGTGGAAAAGCTGGGGAGAGGGTTCGATGTTAGGCTTTGAAATTGTCCACAAAAAACGTTCAGAAAGGGTGCGGGTCTGAGTGGGAAGCCCCAGGCCGAGGCTGGTGAGCCGAGAGCACTCACTGGCCGCACCTGGTGTGTTCTGGAAACCCAGACCTTTTACCTAGAAACAAAGCAGCCGCACCCCCAGCCTGTCCCAAACATCCGACAAGTCTGATCGCATGAGTTTTGTTTACCGCGGTCAGTCTGGGTCAGTCTGTGGCCAAAGAAGAGAGACCTTTAGTTTGCCGCAGTCCTCACTCTTCCCTGTTGTCTCACTCCTGGCCTCATTCACTTCTCAGCGACACTCCTGTGGCCCCTGTAGGCATTCGAGTTGTTGGCCCCTGATCCTCATCCTTTGTAAGGCACACAGAAGCCCTGCAGGGAGAGAGAGCAGCAAACCTGAGCAACTAGCTGGCTTCTTTCTTCATTCCTGCCTCGCGACCTGCTCCTTTCTTGCTGATGTCTCCCAAGTGTTTGCCCACCTGCCTTTCCTCTTCTTGCTGTTGTTCAAGAGGCAAAACAGCCTAGTGGGATCTAGACCGGCGCCATCCAATTCAGTAACCAGTTTACACATGGCCCCCAAGCACTTGACCTGTGTAACATTTCAATTAATTTCACCTATTTCTTCCCCACCTTTTTAAATGTGTCTGCAAGAACTTTGAAAATTACCTGTGGGACTTGCGTTATGTTTTTCTTGAACGGGAGCAGCAACCTCTTTCTGAAAAGGGCCAGAGAATAAATATTTTTGACTTTGAGAATTATAAATTGCCACTGCTCAGCTCTGCCCTCTAAATGAAAGCCCAGCCCTAGACAGCCCCCGTCCCCCGGGAATGGGTGTGGCCGGGTGCCAATAAAGCTTTATTCACAACACCAGGCGTTAGGGCAGGGTTGGGCAGGCAGGCTGACCCTGGTCCAGCCCAATGGTTCTCCACGGGGGACAGTTTTGTCCCTCAGGGATATCTGACGTCTAGCTGCCCTGTTGGACACTGTGAGTGGGGGCTGGGGTGGTATGCTCCAGACTTTGGAGCCCAGGGGTGCTGTTAAACATCCTACAGTGCCCAGGGCAGCCCCACCCCCACCCCCGGAGAGAGCTCTGGCTCCAGGCCTGCTCAGTGAGTGTCACTGAGGTCATTCGCCCAAGCAATACGTGTCCTTTGTAGATATAAGGAAGCCAGAGAGAAGCAAGGGGCCGTGTCTCACCGCGGCCAACATTTTGGCGTGTGTTCCAGGTCCACTTCATCAACCCGGACACGGTGCCCAAGCCTTGCTGTGCCCCGACTCAGCTCAATGCCATCTCTGTCCTCTACTTCGACGACAGCTCCAATGTCATCCTGAAGAAATACAGAAACATGGTTGTGCGGGCCTGTGGCTGTCACTAGCCCTCCCCTGCCGGAAGTCAGAGCCTGTGGGGCCACGTTTTCCTGGATCCTACAATTCACCATGCCACGGGCCCCACTGCCCACCACGGCAAGGAGCCAGCAGACTGACCGCCCTTGGCCGGAACTTCCGGTCCCCGCCCCAACTTGGACGGTGCAGGAGCATCAAGGACTTTGAGTGGCAAGTGGCTTTTGATCAGTTTTTCATCACCTTACAGACAAGACCCTATAAGCTGCTGCAGGCAAAACCTAACAGGAAGAAAAATATATGAAGAAAAACTGCCCGCCACGGTCACGGGCTGCAACGTCTCGGCCGGGCGCTGACCTGCCCCGGGGGACTAGGAGCGCCCTTTGGCCGGGCCGCCCAGCAGCGGCGGACGGGGGCGTGGTGAGGGGTGGGCACGTTGGCGTCTGGGCCAGAGGAAGAGTCACGTGGAAGTTCCTGTAATAAATATCCCAATAAAACAAATGAATGAAAATGGTTAGGATTTACAGATATATTTTCCTAAACAATTTATTCCCATTTCTTGGTTTACTCTGATTTCATCAACAGAAGCTGTGGCCGGTGGAGCGGTGGGGGGGACACCCCCATCTTCCTTCCATTTGGGTTTTGTCTGAGGTTTCCAGAGACCTGGGATTTACATGGACTTGCCCAAATCCAAGATTTGGCTAGGGAGGGAAAGGGCAACTCTCTGCTCGGAGGAAGGAGCGTGTTGACCTTGAAGGAAATCTGTTTGGTCGTTCAGTGGGGTGTGGGGCGGCAGAAACTAAAAATAGGCACTGAAGCCCCGGCAGATGTTTGCAAGTGGTTCTCCCACACCCCTCCGTGCAGGGACGTCAGTGTGAAGGGCAGCGTGGAGGAGGGCAGCGTTCGGCCAGAACCTGCAACTGGACCCTGACCACTGGCCCACGTGGCCCTGTTTAAAGAAGCACCAAGGAAACCTAGCTCTTGCTAGGGCTGCCATCCGTCCCCCAGGGGGGCTCATTTATCGTTCGTTGTTGGCTGTGTTCTGAAGTCTGGGTTCAGACTGGGCCTCTGGGGCCCCCTCTTTTCATTGGGAGACCCTACCATGGGCTCTGCAAGCAATCAACCCCTTGAAGCCTAGTGGAAGGGATGCTGGGTGTCGGGTGTGCTGGACGCGAATCTCAAATGGAAGGACCTAGAAGCCTTTTGAGAGTGCCGTCCTAATCTAGCGTCCTGATTCAAAGGTGCCATTTCTGACACGGCTCTCGGCAAGAGCCTTCCTCACCTTGGCCAGTGGGCCCCCTAAATCATGCGCACCCCACCCTGCCCCCCGCTCCAGCACAGGGCTTGGGGCACACGGGGCTGTCTGTGAACAAAGACCGAGCTCGGTTCCCCAGAAGGTCCCTGGAGCCTGCTCTCATGGGAACTGGTTTTTCCGCAATGATTCAGTGGGTCACTGGAAACTGTGGGGAAACTTTGTTTTTTACTTACTTTTGTTTTTTCTTCCTCAGTAGCTTGGGCTGCAGCCTTCACGCTGCCTGGTCAACATGGCAGACTTGCGGTTTTTGTTACATTTTGTTTTGTCTGTTGGCAGATCTGAGGATTTCCTGGGATTCCCTCTTGGGGCGAGTCTTCTTCCCCCGTTACGCCAAACGGCCTCTGGTTAGCGTCGTTTGTACATGGAAATGTGTAAATAGTTGTTACAAAACAAAGAAATTATTTATGTCCATTAGAAGCTCTTTCTAGACCCTCCACCGGTTGCTTGTTTGGGACGATGAGCTCGCTTCCCTCCAACCTGCTTGTGTTCTTATTTAAGACTATTTATTAACAATCGGACCAGCGTACCCCCAGCTGTTGGATAGAGCGGTCCTCGGCGGGAATTCTGTACAAATAGATGAAATAAAAAGGGTTTTGACTTTGCAATAAAAGGAGGCATTTGGTTCTGCTCCCCGGGCCTGTGTATGTCTATGTGTGTTGTTTTTTTCTCTCCACTCCGGACACTGGCGTTCTCTCGATCTGCTGAGAACCCTCTGCCTGGCCCCCACCATTCACACTCTGTTTACCCTCCGGGCCCCGGGGAGACGGGCACGCGTGAGTATGCGGTGCAGCTGTGTGGGGCTCGGGGCAGGAGGGATGGGGTCTGACAGCCTATGTGGATGCGGTAGGCTCGACTACAAAGGTCTTCGCCTGGGTTACCCGGAGTGCAGCTGTTTCGGAGAGGCAGGGGGTAAATTAGCTCTGTTTACTGCGAACATAGTTGAAAGGTTTAGTCATCCCAATAAAATAGAGGCACAAGGAGGAAAGAAAAAAAAAGGTGGGAGGGGAGGGTACACCCAAAACTTTAAAGCAACACAGGCCCCAGAGCTGACACTGTCCAGTGAGGCATATGTTGGTGGGTTGGGGGCTGCATGTTCCAGGCTCCAGCCGAGGACAACCCTGACCGCGCACAGAGCGGCCACGTGGCATGGGACCGCCTCCGGGGTTCTTCTCGCTGTGAAGTGCGCACTAAGGTTGCCTGATGGATGTTAGGGTCCCGGCCATTCCTTGGCCAGGCCACTCTCTCTTTCCTTGTGCCCCAAACCCGCGGTGCCTAGCTCCTGGGACTTCCAAACCCCCTGTCATCATCCGGACGCACAATTTGCTTTTGTCCTGTTTCCAGGCTCAAGCCCAGAGTGCACACCAGAGGGCCAGATGCGGCCTTGCCTGGTGTTTATACATCTTTTTAAAAAGCTAGTGCATTGCCAACATGCTTTAGAAAATAAGAAGATTGGAGTGAGGGAAGAATCCCAAATTCTGGCTTCTCTTGAGACATCGGTACATCTGGCCATGCTGGGCCCCCTTCCTATGTGGAAGCTCTGGCCTGGAGCCAGAGAACAGTTGTTGCCTCAGTCTCCACTACTCCCTATTGCCTCTCACAAAGGTGCAAATGTCAGTCGCTGTGTTAAAAATTGTCGAAATCTATTCATTTGTCCCTATTAAGAGTAAGAGTAAAAGCTAGACTGAGAGGCCCGCACACTCAGGGAGAAGAGCCAACAACAAACCTGGCCCGTCCGTCCCTGGCCCCCTTCCCCCCTTTAACACCCAGTCCGGCTCCCATGAGCTGGTGTGACTGTGGCTGCAGCACCACAGGCGGCCTCATCTCCTGCCCTCTGCCCCTCCGCCTCCCGCCACCGTAGCACCTTTTTCACCGGGCTTCTCCCCATGTTTCCCCCGGAGCACCTGTGTCAGGGATCGCTGCTCCCACCATGTGGCCTGACACCACCTCTGGTCATTTGAGGCACCTATGCACTAAGAACAGTGTTCTGGGGACAGAAGACACACTGACCAAGGGACAGAGGACCCCGCTGTCTTGGATGCACGTCCAACCCCAGGCAGAGCGGGCGAGCCTGCAGGCCATCCTGGAGAGGGGGTCCCTGTGGAGCTGGGGAGGGGGTTAGCCCAGGGCCCGGAGGAGACAGGAGGTACCCCAGTCAGGGCTGGTTGGGGAGGGTGTTGGAGAGGGCAGAGTGTTCAGAAGTCCCCTGTGTCATGGCCAGGCCTGTAGGTCTGAGCACAGCCACCCAGGGACAGTGTTAAGGCCAGCAGGGGACCTGTCACTGTCGAAGGGTAGTCAGTTAGAGGGGTTCTCAGACGTGACACTCAGACATTTGGGGCCAGGTAAATCTCCGTCACGAGGGTGCCCCATGCATTGTTGGGTGTGCAGCCTGCCTGGCCTCTCCCCACTAGATGCCAGTAGCACCCCTCTATTGTGACAGCCTCTCATGTCCCCACACATTGCCTCCTGCCCCCTGGGGGCATAATCACTCTCAGTTGAGACCCAGCAGTTGAGACCGAACTCAAGCCAACGAGGCCCCTCTCCTCTCCCACACACTCGGCTCCAGCAGCAGCCCCTCTGCACTGTTCACTGGGCGCCCTCCTGCCACAGGGCCTTTGCACAGGCTCTGCCCTCGCCAGGAGTGCTGTGCCTCCAGGTGGCTGTGGGTCATTTCCTAAGCAACGTCAGGCCCTGTGCCCAGGTCCTCTGGTCCTTGCTGATAACGGCATCTCCACCCAGCCCTCTCTGCCCTCGCCCCCCTTGTTTTCTCTCCATCCTGCTCACTGACACCCCAAAAACAGAATGTTTCACTGACTTATGTGGCTGGTGCCTGTCTCACCCTCCAGGGGACAAGGGCTCTCATCTGTTTTGGTCACTGTGCTGCCCCCAGCGCCCACCCAGGGCTCGGCCCACAGCAGCAGTCCCTCAACAAGTCTGATGGATAAGTGTCTCCACTGATCGGGAGACTGGGGCCCTGCCTACAGGAGCTGAATGTCCATAGGCAGAGCCGAGGGCTTTCTGCCGGCTCCCTCCCGGCAGTGCCTTTGGATCACCAGGGACACGTTTTCCCAGGTGGAGAACTGTTCTCCACCACAGTGGGGCGCCGACCGCTGACTCCCCCTGCCAACCTGGTGGTTGTCTCCTCATTTCGAATCCTGATCCAGGAAGGGACGCAGCTGCGGGAAATTGGGGACGATGAGCGTGACATAAAATCCGTGCCCTCCCCAACTTGTGTCCTTACTTAATGCCACAAGGAAAGCTGGTGTGTGTTGGGGTAGGGCGTGAGGGATGAGTGAGGGGTGGCTGTGGTGGTGGTGGGGGCTGTAGACATTGGCCACCTTTTGCTCAGAGGCCCGCGCCCTTGTATTTGACCCTCGACGGTGCATATCCAACTTAATTAAGTTATAGAAATGCCGAATAAAAATGGTTTCGGTTGCTAACGCCAGCAGAGAAATTACATATTTGAGCTCTGACCCTTTCTAAGTGAATCCAGACCCAGGATCTCTCTATTTTAGGAGGTTTTAGCCGACGTTGTCCTACCCCTTCACTGGTCGCAGAGTTGGACAGCAACGGCTCCGCCCCTCCACCTGACCCCACACCTCTGCCCATGCATGGGTGGTGGTTCAGCCGGGGAGGGGGGCGGCTCGAGGAGGTGGGGACAGTCGCTCTGAGCACATTCCTCCCCAGCCGCCGTCCGGGAAGATGGCCTCTCCGGCCCTCCAAACAAGCACTGGTCTTTGTTCAACTCTCGTTGAGTGTGTTGATGAAGGAAAGGATGACAGGTGACCCGAGCTCCCATCTGCGCCGGTCCTTCTGAGTGGTCCCTAAAATAACACCATTAGTGGGGCCAAGCGGAAGCTCCTTATCTTTGGAGTCCACCCGCTGATAACACTGAGCAGGTCCCCGCCGAAGCCCTGGATGAGACGGGGTGGCCGGGCGTGTGCACTGCACAAGGGTCCTGGTGACGCTCCAGGGGTATAAATAGTCTGCAGGCTGGAAGCCTGAGTGTGCAGGTGTGATGTCGGTGGCGGGGTTGGGTATGCCTGGTCCTGGACACCCGCTGACACTCCTGGGTGCACAGGGACCTGCCACTGCTTCTGGCACATGTCTTCAGCCGGAGCAGGCCTTGTGAGCAATGAGGATGCCGGGCGGACTCGGTCGGACATTCCTCTCCAGGCTTCGCCCAGCCGTGACCTCTCGTGCCTGGTAGCTCGTCTGGTTAACGCTGTGTGACTATTTACTTTTGGTTTTTTAAAAATATTTTTTAAATTTATTTTCAGAGAGAGGGGAAGGGAGGGAGAAAGAGAGGGAGAGGAGAAACACTGATGTGTGGTTGCCTCTCGCACACCCCCACCCGGGGAGCTGGCCCACAACCCAGGCATGTGCCCTGACTGGGAATCGAACCGGCGACCCTTTGGTTTACAGGCCGGCACCCAATCTGCTGAGACACACCAGCCAGGACTGCATTTCGTTTTCTACGGAGCAACAATACCCGTGCAGAACAGGCACAGACTTGTGAGAGTGAACATGCACAGAGGAAATCTGGAATGACAGTCTCTGCACCTGGAATAAACCGAGAAACAGCATCACAGTCCCCGGAGGTCCCCTGTGCCCCCTTCTAGCCACCACCCCGGTGCAGGGTAACCAGTGCCCTGGACTCCCACTCTGTGGGTGGTTTTTCCTGTTTCAGAAAGTTGTGTGACCAAGCAGGAGGATCCGTGCTCGTGGGCGTCTGTCCTCTTTTCCTCAGCGTTACGTTTGTGAGATTTCCCCCTTGCTGGGTTCGGTTGCACCTCACCCGTTTTTGTTGCCGTGTGACATTCTGTTACGTAGATGTAGCACACACGTTGACCTCTCCATCGGTGGGCGTTCAGTAGTTTCCGGTTCCTGTCTCATGAGAACGTGTTGCCACGCATGTCCTTGCACGTGCCTCGGTGCAGTCCATTCCTGGGAACGGAACAGCACGGCACCGTCACAGGGTTTGTGAGCTTCCTTTCCGGTCGACTCTGCCAAACTGGGTTTCGAGGCGTCTGAACCCCGCACCCTCACCATACGAGAGCCCCACTTGCCCCCGCTCCTCACCAGAACTTGATATGGTCTGTCTCTTTGCTTTCACACATTCTGGTGAGTTACTCAACTGAATTTTGAATTTTGTAATTTAATGTCATTTTATCAAGGCGGGTCCACAACCACACGAAAGTCTGGGACAAAGTCAAGACCAGAGACAGAACAGAGGAAATCTCTCCCCAGGTTGCTGGTCCAGGCACAGCAATCCCCCCGGGGGCTGGTCTAGGCATTTCCATTCACGACCCCGTCCATCATCCGTAGGGGATGCTGTGTTATCGCCTAAGCTCTGGGAGAGTCCCATGTACCCGGAAGGCCACCTCTTCCCCACTCACACAGAGGCACCGAGCAGACGGAGAGATAACCCCAGAGAAGAGGGCCAAGAGAGGGCCACTTGTAAGAAGCACACCCGCCCTGCTCCTACCTCAGCACTATTTTGCCCACGGGGGTGCCCCCTCCGCCAAGTCAGGGGAGACCGAACTGATTCTACTGCCACAGACCAATGACTGCCTCTGGTTCCTTCACCTCTGCCCCAGGCCTTGAACCTCACCAACGTGGGCGCCACCATCTGCGAACCTGAACTGGCATCCCGGCAAACGGCTTCTTGCCCAAACCTGCACGTGGATGAATGAAAACAAAAACGTGAGCTCAGAGCTCGCCACCGAGCACAGCCCGAGAGAGGACCAGCAGTGGCACTGCCACAGCCCCTCTGGACAAGCAAGCCTGGCCGTTCAGGCTAAAGAAATCCCTTGCCCCATGGGGCCTGACTCCGTGGGGGCCTGGCCACCAGCGCCAGAACCGCCGTGGGGAGGACAGCATGCATTTATTTATTTAGGACTTGTGGATGGACTGCTTGCCCCACAGAAGGTTTTGTGGGTGGCTTCACAGAAAACTCAAAACACATGAAAAACAGGAAGATCACAAATAAAATCAGAGTAAGAGCTTTTTAAAAGGGATCAGGACCTTGGCTGGTATGGGTCAGTGGTTTGAGCACCAGCCTGCAAACCAAAGGGTCACCGGTTCAATTCCCTGTCTAGGGCACATGCCTGGGTTGCATGCCGGGTCCCCAGTTGGGGCATGTGAGAGATAACCACACACTGATGTTTCTCTCCCTCTCTTTCTCCCTCCCTTCTCCTCTCTCTAAAAATAAATAAAATCTTCTTAAAAAGGGGGATCAGGGAAGTTAATGTTAGGCACCTGGGCTGGGACAACCACACGTGTTCCAAGGTCCCCTTGGGGGATGCGATGCCAACCCCATGGGAGGCAGGTCAGAGAGACAGCAAAGCTGGCCCCTTGCTAGGGTGACCAGCCATCCTGGTTCGCCCGGGACCGACAGGTGTCCTCGGAGTGTGGACACTGCTGTGCCAATGCCGAGAAAGCCCCAGGCCTTCTCAGGGGCCTTCTTGGGGGCAGGCAGCTGCTCCTGCCCTTGGTGGTGGCCCTTGGGCTGCTGAGTCCTGCTGTCTCTGAGAGCTGGCCGCCTGCGGCATCTTAGATGTGCACACCAATGAATTCCTCTTGTTGCCTTATTTCCCCATAGAAAACTGTCCTTTTCTTACCTTTTAAATTTAATTTCTGTTTCTGCAGTGGTAGATAAAAAGTGAGACTGTAATGCAAACTTTGTAACAGAAAGCAGCTGTGCTCGACCCTCTGTCAAGCTTGGGCTCCTAGTCCCAGTCGGGGGGGTGCCGCTGGGTCTCCGTCATTCCGAAATTCATTGTCCTGGGAACGTTACATCTGGACAGTAGTGCCTTCTAGAAGAAACCACGTTTTCTTCTTAGCTTTTTAGCTCTTTCTTCTATTTCTAAATAATGTGCTCACATTGCTCTTTCTTGATTCCCTCTTTTAGGCACTCACTCCTCATTGACCTCTCTTAAGGAAAATGAGGGCACCTCCACATGTGGACTTGCCCCCCCTGCCGCGACCTCTTGATCTATTGACCCTGATTTTTAGTGAAAGTGTTATTCGGTGCTTATGTACTGGTGGCCATGGAAATATGGGCGACCTCTCCATCCTGTAGCATTGATTATGGCATCATTTCCTTCCCTGTAAAAACTCTTTTTCCCCAGAGTTTATAATTGCCTTTAGAAAATAACCTGCTTCGTTTTCTCTGTGTTCATTACTGTCTTTGTCCGGTTCTCCCCAAAAGTCCTAAAACTGTCCTCAGAGCAAACACGGTAGGTCATCTAGCGGGTGACTCTTTGGTGTGGTTTTGGTTTGGTGTTGCAGTTACTGCTCCTGGTCCCTTCTCAGGGGCCGGCTGCGTGTGGGCGGTCCCCTCACACCCTCCTGGAAGTGGCCCTCACCTCCCTTCTGGGACAGGTCCCCAGTTCCTGGAACCCATGCCTCCCTTCTCATGGCTGACCCTGAGGTGTGGCCGGAACAAGGACTCTGGGAGCTGCCTGGGACATGGGAGAAAACTCTGTGGAACTCCTCATATCTGAAGACATCACTGTTCCGTCCCACACCTTGACTGGGTAGCCCAACAGAGAACTCGTGTTGGAGAGCCATTTTCCTCCCGATGTTTGGAGGCTCACAAGGCTTGCTCCCTGCCCTTCAGAGCTGTGATATTTTTAGTTTTTATTTTCTTTATGATGTGGTTCCTGCATTACCGGTCCGAGCCACGCGCCTGTGATAGTTCATCAACGTTATTTTAATGTTGCTGCGGGGAAGTCCCCGTCCCTGCTCATGTGTGTGTGTGACCTCTCCCTGGTCTCTCTCTGAAAACTCGGAGTGTCTTTTTTATTTCCAGTGTCCCGTCATTGTTGAACGTGATGCTAATTTCTCCCTCATGTCGATTTTCTCTTTCTAAAACCCCTGCTAGCTGGACGCCGTGTCCTAGGATGGAATCTCCCGTTTCCTTACCTCTTCTTCCTATTTTTCCGTCTCTGGGTTTTTATGACAAGTTTGGGGACCTCTCTTCACTTTTATCTCAATTATGCTACTGACTCATTGCTGCTTTATAAGAGTCCACTCTTGCATCTTGAAAGTCTCTCTTTTTTTTTAAAGAGAGCATTTTCTTTTCGCTTCACAAATTTAATCTATCCCCATGAGGCTACTAACTGTATTGTCTTTTTCTCTGGTGTGCATCTCCTCTCTGCTCCGTCTTCCTTCCCCGTGTCCTGTGGTTTTCGGCCTGGTGTCTCGACTCCTGCCTTGGCCGTGGGGGTGGGTCCCTGCAATGGCCCGAGGGTGAGGCCTCCCCAAGGCCCTTACTGACCTGGATGCACAAGTCTAGTTTCCACAGCAGGGTTGCCCCATCTGTCTGTCCGTCCGACCTTCTCTGTGCTGCCATCCCTGCCTCTGGAGCGGCTCAGGTTTCATCTCTCTGCGGGGTTGACCTCCCACATCTAGCAGAGGGGATGGAGTTAGGGAGCCTGTGCCCCTCCCCCCATGCTCTTTACAGACCACTATTCTGCTGGGCTCTGTGGATTGTCCGCATCTGGTTCGTTTCCTCCTTCTCCTGTCCCTAGGTCCCTTCACTTGCTGGTGTCCCGTCTTCTATTCGTCTTGTTCTTTGGGTTTATTCCCTTACTGACAAGTTCTTTTGTTCCCTTTGTTCCCAAGGGTCTCTGAATGGAGAAAAGAAAGATGCACGCCTTCCGGACCCTAGCTTCACCAGGAGTAGGGTGACCAGCATGCCCTGGTTGTCCGGGACTCTCTTGGTTCTGAATCAGGAAGTCCAGCATCCCAGGAAACCCCTCAGTCCTGGCAAACCCTCTCCCTCCAGCGGTCACTTCTGAATCTCCTTTGCCACATCTGCTGTCAGGACCCACCTGGTCCCGGGAGCGAGTCCTTCCAGCCTCGCCGAATGATGCAGCCCGACTCCCCTCACAGACACTCACAAGCGTCTGGAAAAGTCCCTGTATTTCTGGAAACCCCAAAGATAAACGGCGTGCATGACTATCATTACTGAAATTGCTGGCTGCCGCGGAGACCTGCGTGTCCAGTGGCCTCCCGGCCCCCGCCTCCGCCTGCACCGCCTCTGTAATTATGAGAAAGCGTTTTAAATGCTTCCAGCCCAAACAAGACCTGGACGTGCAGAGAGCAGGCTGGTCGTTAGGGCTGGGGATGAACGGCCTCCGTGGAAGAGCCCGGAAGGACTTACTCACAGCCAAGAGCCGGGCTGCGGGTGATGTTCCCACCACCTCTGGTACAAGCGGGGTTTGTGGACAGAAGGGGAGTCAGTGGGTCCCCCTCAGCACCCCCAGTCTGCCCCGCAGGGATGGGCATAAGGGAAGCGCCCTTTGATTTGGTCAATGTTTCTCTGCACCCCCACTGATGAAATGTGCCTGCGAATGAACTAGCACTTAAAAAAAAGGCAAATATTTTTAGGATGAGCTGAGCTCAGCGGTCACTCCCACGTTAGAATAAATTAATTTCCACCAAGAGGGAGAGAAGCCCAGGACAAGGCAGTCACCGAAGGCAGGTGGGAGGGTGTCGGCCCAAGAGACACGTGGATCGGATGCTGCCCCCGAGGGCTAAGTCCCGGCTCCTCTCATTTGCTGGCCTTGTCGCTCGGCCTCCCTGAACCTCCATCTTATCAGCAAAATGGATATAATTACAGCCCCTACTTCACGGGGCTGTTGTGAAGAATAAAAAGAAATATCACGTGTGTAGCTCATTACGGTAATAGGGAACAATAAGCACACAAGGGCTTGTTATTGTCGCTGTTATTAGAGGCATCAGGCTCGTTCTGCTATTTTTCAAGGGACCCACCTGACTGCCAGTGGAAATGATCCCCACCTGCTGCAGGTGGCCACCTCCCGAGTCGGATGGCACCGGAAGGAGCAGGCGTGTAGCCAACCGTCAGCGAAGGGAGGCCACAGTTTGTTGGAACTGGGCGAACCCGCCTGCCCGTTTAACCCAATCCTGTTCCCCCAGGTCTGATGCCTCTACATTCACCACAAGTGGGGACCAAGCAAAGACTTGCCCAGCAGGCCCCGGAGAGGCAAGGTAGCCAGCCGCCCCCCCCGCCGCAGCTTCCCCACCTGCCCCCCGTCACGTGATGCTCCCAAACAACTTGCCTGTAAGGACACAGGTGGTGCAGGTCCTGGCTGTGGAGGGGAGCCCGACCAGGCCATCACGGCAGGGGTTCAACATCAAGGGGTTGCTGGGAAGGCAACCCAGATTGCTCATTATCTCGGTCTCCTCCAGCCCAGAGATTCGGGTCAGCTGAGCTCTTCCAGCCGAGGGCTCTTCCCCGGAACCCATGGCCGTTCGGCCCCTGCAGGACCCGGGTCTTCGAGGGACCCCAGGAGCTCACAACCTCAGGGGGACTGACAAGTACGAGGTGGTGACACCATAGTCTGATGTGCCCCTTAGTTCTCGCTGAAGTGAGGACGGGGATCCATGGGGAGCAGGAGAATGAATGAAGCAACAGTTGAAACACTGATGTAGCTGGGCGCACACAGCTTCAGCGGAAGCCCAGGGGGCTGTCAGTCCCCGCCTCCCTCTTCCTCGGGTGCCTCCCGCTCACCGACCCCTCCGCTCCACTGATTCTCCCACTTTTCTTTCACCAGATGCCAGGAACAGCCCGGTGATTTCAGAGCTCGGGGAAGGGGAGAACGCTGAGTAAGTGAACTTCAAATCCTCTGTACTGACGTTGGTTCCAGGGTCCTTAGGTAAAAGGAGGAGCATTCAGACAGGCATCAGTTTGTGTCTCTGTCACAGATACCTGGGAAAATGCTTTGAGGCATCGATTAATGTTCCTTCTGCCTTGTCTTCATGGCTGGAATACGGGCGCGATGGCTGGAGGTGCAGCCGCCATCTTGCAGCCACGTAGTGATAACCACGAGGATGAGAAGGAACAGGGAGAGATAGGGAGAGAACCAGAGGGTCAGAGAGGGACACGCACACAACATGGGTGGGGAGGTAGAGATGGATGGGGAGAAGAGGGGCCCCCGCATGGGTCCCACAACTTTATCTGTTGGCTGCTCTGGGAAGCTTATTGGGGCACCACCGTCCTGGAACCTCTGCCATCGGTGCCTGAACCAAGGTGAGGAGACTCTTCACAGCCTGGGCAGCCATCTCTGCCCTGGGGAGGGTCCCACCAGGGACCCTCCCTGACCTCTGTTTCTGTTTGGAATGCAGATGGAGCAAGCAGCAGGAAGGAGGGCTCCTCTGAGCCTGTTTATTCAGGGCCTCTCCCCAGAGGACTTGGCAGAGGCTCTGTTTTCCCAAAGATGAAGAATAAACACGGAGAACCCAGCAGGGCAGGGGTGCAGGTCTTGCACACAGGCAGCCAGGGCTGGGGGTGCATGTGTGTGTGCGTGTGCATGCCCGTGAGAGTACATGTGCCTGTGAGCGTGTGTGCATGCATGTGTGTCAGTGAAAGTGCATGTGCCAGTGGATGGGTGTGCATGAATGTGCCTGTGTGTGCATGTGAGCATTTGCATGTGAGTGTGCATGCCCATACGTGTGGCAGGGGTGCCATGCCATAGTCATCAATCACCACAGCCTCGGTCTAGCACTTTGGAATTTGCAAAGCACCTTTTTAAAAATACAACACCCACACAACTCGCCCACTTGCAGGACACAATTCAACGTTTTGGGGGTGTTCCCAGAGCTGTGTGGCTGTCGCCACAGTCACTTTGAGAACCATTCCATCCCTCTCCAGAGAAACCCCACACCCATCAACAACCACTGCCCCACTGTCCGCTGCCCACCACCCCCGGCGACCTCCAGGCTACATTCTGTGTCCATGGACTTGCCTGTTCCGAACACTCTACATAAGCAGAACCCTACAATCTGAGCTCTATGTCTGGCTCCTTCCACTCGGCAGTGTTTTCGAGGCTCCCCCAGGTGGTGGTGTGAGTTAGTGCCTCCTTCCTTTTCAGGACTGAGTAGTATTCCACTGCATGGCCAGGCCATGTTTTGTTTGCCCATTTATCCACTGATGGGCATCTGGGTTGCTTCCACTTCGGGCTACCATGAGTAACGCTGCTCCCAACATTCGTGGGCAAGTTCTGTGCAGATATACCTTTCCGTTCCCCTCAGGTACCTACTGAGCAGCATTCCTGGGTCTGAGAGTAACGCCACGCTTTCGCTCTTGAGAACCAGCCAGGCTGTTCCAGGGTGGGGGCGGCATTTGACATGGCGCCCAGCGGCCTGTCAGCGTCTGATTTCTCCACATCCTCGCCGACACCTGTCGTGCTCTGCCTTTTTGATTCTGGCCATGGCAGTGGACATGAGCAGCTGACTGTGGTCTTGAGTTGCATCTCCCTGACGACTAGGAATGTTGAGCATCTTTTCATGAGCTTATTGGCCATTTGTACATCTCTTTTTGGAGAAAGCTCTATTCAGATCCTTTGCCTGTCTTTTCATTTGGGTTCTTTGTGTTTCTGTGGGCACGCACCCTGCTGCCCCACATCATTGCTGCAGGCAGCCAGGCCAGAGCATCCCGGGCTAGTGGTACCCATCCTCCCAACCGGGCAGCAAGGCCCAGGCGATCTCACCATGCACGGAGGAAATGTGGCCCTTTGTTCAAAAAGCATGAAGAATGTCGAGACAACAGTGGCTGGTGTGGCTCAGTGGAGTAAGTGCTGGCCTGTGAACCAAAGGGTCGCCAGTTTGATTCCCAGTCAGGGCACATGCCTGGGTTGCAGGCCAGGTCCCCAGTAGGGGGCGCACAAAAGGCAACCACACATCGGTGTTTCTCTCCCTCTCTTTCTGCCTCCCTTGCCCTCTCTCTAAAATATAAATAAATAAAATCTTTAAAAATAAATAAATAAAACTTGCATATGGTTATAACCCTTGTGACTGGTTGAGCTGGGATTTGAACCCAGGCTCAGGTCCAGGGCCCTTGCTCCTTGCCGCAGGGCCCAGCACTGGAGATGCAACCCTGAGGTGGCCCCGCTGGCTGACGGCCCAAGTTCTCTGCTCCAAAATGTAGGGGCCCAAGTTCTCGGTGCCATCCGGGACCTGGGCCTGCTCAGGCCACCACCACTACTACCCCTCTCTGGCCCAGGATCTGCACCTGCAGATGGTGGCAGTTCTGTGGGGCCTGGGTGTCTCATCACAGTGCTGGACCCTTCCTCAGTCCCTCTGGCTCTGGGCTGGGCGCCTGCCACTTTGATGTGGCCCCTGCTTCCGGTCCTGCATCTGGCCGGCACATTGGAGGGACGGGCATGGAGCTCCCACCCATGTCCCCTCTGCCAGTCTCCACAGCTGCTGTGATCCCAACATGTTCCAGATTCTGTGCTCTGGCTCGGGGCTCTGCCTTCGCAGGGGCTGGGAGTCGGGGCTGGAGGCAGGGCCTGGAGGCAGCTTCTGGGGAAACCCCAGCCCCGGCCTGCCCCACAGGGAGAAGAACGGGACCCACGCTCACTGTGGCTTCAGCAAAAAGCTGCCGTGGGCGCCCAGTGTTGCTCTGAGCCCTCTGAGCGCCCCACTCAGTGCCCCAGCAGCTCCCTCACCGCCCCCGGTCCTGCCTCTAACGGCAGCATCACACAGTGAGGACCACCAGCACCCTGCTCCAGCTGTGTGTTGTTACAAATTTCAGAGAGCACCTTGCACCTGTGGGGGTGGGATGGGGGTGTGAGTCTCTAGGGGCAGCTCAGGCTCATGCCTGGGCACCCACAGATCACAGCCACCAGCCTCTCGCCTCTCGCCATTTCATGGTGCCGGTGGTGGAGACGCTGAGCTCCCCCAAGTGGGCAAGGCACCCGTTGGTCAGTGAGGGCTCCACATGGGTGCATTCTGGACGCCCGAGCATCTGGTCTGAATCCAGCCCCTGCTCTCAGGGCTGTGTGACCAACCCACTGAATGCACCCAAGGCAGAAGCAGCCCCGCAGGACTGCTTGAAGGTTAAGTTCCGCATATATTCCAAGTGCCTGCCTTAGCACCTAGGTAGAGCGCTCAAAATACGTAGTGTTGCATTTACACTGAAAATCAACAGGGGCCTCCTTTTTAAATAGAACTCGTAGAGTTTTCCAAACTGCTTGGGTTGCAAAGTCCAGCCTCAGCCATTGGGAGCTGTGTGACCTTGGGCTAGTGATGTAGCCTCTCTGTGCCTCAGTCTCCAGATCTGTGAAAGGGGAATAAACACAGTCCCTAGATAAAGAGTCGTGAGAATTAAATGAGTTCACACACAGAATGTGCTCTGCCCAGTTTCTGGCACCAAGCAAGCTCTTTGGGTGAGTTTGTTATTTTCTTTATTATTTTCCCGTGGAACAGATATGTGTTTTATTTAGTTCAGTGTCTTATGAAGCAGCTGGCCCAAAGCTGGGCTTTGAGGCCAAGGCCTGTCTGCCTGACACCAAAGCCCGGCCAGCGAGTCAAGGTGGAACCCTGGGAGTTTCGGGGGTCAGAATGGAAAGCCAAAGAGAAACGCACTTCAAAAACACCCGACTTGCTGGAGAATGCTTTCCGGTAGGGAAGAGAGCCTCAGGCCTGGCATCTGAGCTCAAGCCTGGCTCCACCTTTAGCCAAAGGATCTCAGTGAAATCGCTCTCTGTCTCCGAGCCTCAGTTTCCCTATCTGCTAATGTGCGCCCTGAATGTCTCTATTCGTAGGGCGGTTGTGAGCTGAGTCCAATGTGATGTGGACGTAAAAGCACAGAGTACACAGTGAATGAACCTCTCTGGCTTCGAGGGCAGAAAGGGCCGGTGTGGATGCCCAGAACCTGGCTAATCGGCGAGTCGGTTCACCATCTGAGCCTCAGTTTCCCCATCTGAAAAATGGGAGGGAAGAGGCAGTTTTCCTTAGACTTAAACCTAGGCCAGGCGGTGTCGCCCTCTCTGGGGGCTGGCGTCTGGCTCAGGGCCACCACTGCTATTGGACGAGCCTCAGCACCTGCGGAGGGCACGGAACCTTCCCAGAGCAGCTCAGCCCAGCCCTCGGAGGCCCCGTCACTGCCGTCCGTGGGGACGGGGGAGCCCTGGACCGCCAAGGATCAGGCTCTCCTTCCCACGGTGACGGAACTGAGTGCGGCTGGTTGGCATGTTGCTCCCTCACTGCACAGACGGATGATAAAAACAACCCCGGAAGTAAGAGCCATTTAAAGCATGTGAACCATCGATCATGGGTTTTTAAAAAATATATACTTGCTTTAAAAAAACCCTTTGGCATGCTGCAATGAGCACATGTTACTTTCATAATGAAGTCAAATGAAGCTGAGAAAATATGTGCAAAGGGAATGTGGGCACGTTTACATAGCAACTACTTCTCTCATCTGTCACGTGGGCTTGAAACTCCAGGTAGTCACCCTGGGAGCTGGAAATGCCCTTCCGGGTATTATGCAGGGCGGGGTGGGGGGACCCAAAAAAACAGAATTATCTTCTGGAAGGTGGGCCCCTTGTAGTACAGGCTTCCCTGCTGGGTGAGTGTTCTAGGAACCCACCTCTATCAGTGCACCAGCTGGCATTGTTGTGAGAGGCTGAGTTCGGCTCCAGTGAATTATTTTTGAAGACTCTTTCGGTGTGTTTGCCCATTTCATGATGGGTGATTTACGAGCGCCCCTGCCCACTCCACACTGAGTGTTCAGCAGTTTTTAACCAAAAATGGTATGACCCTGTGTCCCACCCTCCCTATATACCCCGAGTCACCCAAGCGACTGTTTTTGTTTCCCAGGATGAAAAAAGTCCTTAAAGGGAAACGTTTTGCCAATGTGGAAGAGGCGAAACAAAAAATGGCAGCAACGCTAAAAGGCATCCAAATCAATACATTCAAACACTGTCGTGAGCAGTGGAACAAACATCTGGGTAGGTGTATGGCCTCAAAAGGAGAGTACATTGAAGGTGCCTGAAGTTTAAACATGTCAGAATACACATTTGTATAAGTAAATTCCAGTGTTTTGGGTCCCCCCCTCCTATACCAAGAGAATCGAAAGTGTTCAAACTTGTAAATGAACGTTCACAGCCACAAAGTGGAAACAACCTGAACTCGTCCACTCGGGGGAACGAATGTGCCCCACCCACAAGTGGAATGTTATTCGGCCAGAAAAACGAACAGAGTTCTGACACCTGCTACCTCGAGGCTGAACCTTGAAGGGAGCCAGTCATGAAAGCCCACGTAGCACGTGATACCATTTGTAGGAAACGTCCAGAACTGGCAGACCCAGAGAGACAGACCATAAATCAGTGGTGGCCAGAGGCTGAGGGGAGGGGCATGGGGAGTGACTAATAATGGGTATAAGGTGTTTGCTTTTTAAGGGACAAACATATTCTGGAATTAGACAGAGGTGATGGTTGTACGAAATCCTAAGTGCACTAAAAGCCATCAAGTTGCACACATTAAAACAATTTAAGTGCTGAATTTTGTTTTACGGATTTTGTCTTAATAAAAAGCACAAACAATATCTACCCCCAAGGAGCTGGGACTGGCATGGAACAAGAACTGGAAGCACCTGCCGAGGCCGGCACGGTCCTAGAACAGCAAGCACACCCCCGAGCCCGAGCCCGAGCCCGAGCCCGAGCTTCTCGCCGGAGCAAGCCAGCCGATGCTGCGTCCCGGGCCCGGGAAGCTGGACGGAAGCCCCTGTGTGAACTCCCTCCGCCTGGCTCACACGTCATTCAAACAGGAAAAGGGCAGGGGAAGTGCCCGCAGTACAGGGGGCCAGCCTGGAACAGCCGCGTGTGCCACTTTCTTTGTGAAGACCAACACGGGAAAAATAAAAGCCACAAGGGGCTTTTTTCCCCTTTTAATGATGCAAACTGTTAAGGTGTGTCCCATAGAAAACACAGAATGCTACAATGCAGACTGCATAGGGTTGGAAACCAGCCTCAGGCAAGCGGCTTAACCTCCCTGTGCCTCAGTTTCCCCCTCTGCACCATCCTGATGGGGAGGCTGTGAGGGTTCCATGCCAAGTCTGGCGTAGCGTGAGGATGTCAAATACACTGGCTTTCAGTAAATGACGCCAGCTGGTCACGAGAAAACGTGCCCTAACGTTCAGCCAACAGGCCGTTGATTTCTGGGCAAACCTCAGGGACGCACAGGGAGACAGCTCTCTCTCACCCTTCAGTCTGGGATTCGACTTTGTGAAGCGAGATGGGTCACGATTTTAATAAACCAGAGTTTCCCAACCCCAGCGCTCTGGGTGTTTGGGGAGGCTCCTTCTCGTTGGGGGGCTGCCCCACGCACTGCAAGGTGTTAAGCAGCAATGCTGGTCTCCGCCCACTAACTGCCCATCCCCATTCATCACAACCCAAAATGTCCTCAGACATTGCCAAATGTCCCCTGGGAGGAAAAGCCCCCCCCCCCCCCCCCCGGCTGAGGACCAGTGCTGGAGAAGGAAATAGGAGAACAAAGTGATAATCACTGCATTTTATCTTTTTTCTCTCTGCTTCTAGAAAAGTCTAGGGAAACACTAAATTGAGGGAATCTACAAAACTCACATTTGAGGACGACAGATGGCTTCTCAGCTTGGTGGAGGTAACAAGACTTGAACCTGGAGTTGAAAATCCAGTGTTTGGACCCTGGCTCTTCACCACCGTAGGCATGACCTGAGACACACATTCCTCACTCTCCTATTTCGTCTTGGCCCCTGGGGACAACCGCACACGTCACATGGACTCTCCAGAACCTGTAGCCATCACCTGAGCAAGCGGTCCCCAAATTGCAGCCATAAAAGAGCCGTATTATTATTATTATTCCACGTTTTATATAAATCGACCCCACTTCCGCCTTTTCCTCTTTTCAATACCCACGTTCGCCTCGACTTAGGCAGGTTCTTCTCAGTCACGTGCTTGGCGTGCTTGTTATGTTCCTTCTCACGGCATCAGAAGTAAAGGTGTGAAATTAAAAAAAGGTGTCGCGTCCCACCTGAACTCATCTCCACCTGCCACCAGGGGTGTTCAGAACGGCCTGGATGAAAGAGCAAAATAAACGTGTACAGGTGAAAATCCTTTGCAATATTAAACAAAACCTTATTGCACCTGCAAGATGTGACTTGGATGACTTCATCCAGACCAATAATATCAATAACACTTGATGGTAGAATTGATCTGGGACATTGGAAGTGGGACTGGCTGCCTCCTGCTCTGCTTAGCCACTGTCCCTCACTCCCACGTGGCTGCCACTCAGACGTGACTTCTGTCTTGCCCTGGGACAGTGGTGCCATGCCCCAGCCTTCGCTGCCGGGGGCTGTCTGGTGGACTAGAATTACCCCCACACGGGGAAGCACAGCCAGCACTGAAGCCCTCTCGGATAGCCCTCTCCTGATTCTCCCCAGGAAACCTGTCCTTTGCGTGGATACGCACAGCAAATTTGACGATCTGAGAAATTAAAGGGTGCTCCAAGCAAGTCTCCCTCGTGGTCAGAGGGTCAGAGGACAGGACTTGGTTGTCCAGGAAGGTGACTCTTGGGGCATGTTGCTCAGGGCCTCTCCAACCTCCCCTGCAGCCCTCAGGTACAGCTTTTTCGTCACTTCCCCAGCCTTTCCTAAATCCCAACCTCCAGCTCCCAGAGGCAGGGACCACTTGTAAAAGCAGACACCTGGAGTACAGCCCAAGGGACCATCCCCCGAGAAAGGTGATCCCCTTGGCAGCTGCATTCAGCCACGTACCCTGCCTGGGCAGCCTCGGCCAATGGACTCAGGAGCAGATGTGACCCAGCCTGGGCCGGTCACCGGCTCTCTCTGTGGAGTTTGAACAGAGGCGGGGAAAGGAGCTTGTGGGGACCACCTCCCCAGTGGCCACTGCTGTGTGTCTGTGTCCTTCTGGCTGTAGCCTGGGAGCCTGGTACAGGCCATGGTACCCCAGAGGCACCCCTGCATCTTTGGAAGCAGGTGAATGGACACCCACAGGCATCTTCACCGAGACCTGGGAGCTCAGACTCAGGGTTTGCCACCTGCTTGGGAGTTAAAATTACCGTGGGGCCCCAGGCCTGCTCCCCGAGCTCCTCACTGATCACTCTGGGCTGTGGCCCGAGCGTCTGAACAACTGAAAAGCTCCCCAGGTGCCTCCGCTTCCGTTCCAGGTCTCACCTCCACCTGATTCGGCGTGAGAGGGTTCTGCTGCTTGCAGCCCAGGAAAGAAACAACTACAGTGGTCCTAAAAGCTTCCATTCACTCCCACTGTGGGCAGCCTGGGTGGGCTGGGGAGAGTGGGACCTTGTGGTAACACTCCGGAGGGAGTGTTACACATCATCGTTCCCATTTCTCCAGCGTCTTCTCCCGCCCGCCCCCCACCCCTCCGCCCTCCCTGGGTTCCGGCACTGACCGCCTTGCTGTAGCTGGAACACCCCCAAGCCTATTCCTGCCTCAGGGCCTTTGCTCGGGCTTCGGTCTCTGCGGGAACATTCTGCCTCTGAGCATGGTCTGGCTCACTCCAGCCTTACTTCATTCAGCGCTTAATCCAATGTCCCTTCTTCAGAGAGCCCTTCCCTGACCGCCTGTCTTGGTCCCTTTTGGACACTTTCTACCCTGTTTGTTCTCGTTATAGTACCCTTATGTTCTGGAGTTTTCCCGCTTGTTAATCTATTTGTTTATCAGTTAAAGAGGTTTTGTTCAGAATGTAAGACCCACAAGGGTAGGGACCCAGTCTGCTCCCTGACTGGATCACCTGTGCCTGGTCCAGGCTCGTGAAGTGTATTCAGAATGAATGAAGTCCATTTTTCAGACAAAGAAACTGATCCCCAACTCTCCTGGAGCTCTGAATGAGCTCACTCCGAACTCTAACCCAGAACCCCTTTCTCCAGCCCGTCACTGGGGTGCTCTATGGGAAGGCTCCTGTCCCCCATCACTCGGCTCTGCACCCTCAGTCTGGCTGTGATTACGGGTGGCTGCCACCCACCTGCAGTCTAGCAAACGCGGAACAGCTGTGCCGCCGGAAATCGCCCCCGGCTGGCCCCCGATGCTGAGGGGGTGTCTTTCGTTAACGTCAATAGGCTTTTAACGTTCATTTTTTCCTCTTTGTGCAAAATACCTATCATTAATTCTGACTTGCGAGATCAAACAGTTAACAACGTGTTGATCCTAGCTTGCTTTCAAGTGATGTATTGTACCATTTTGGAGACTTATGGGCGGTCGCTACTTTTTTTGACAAGCACATCCAAGTCCGTGAGAGAGGGGCAAGCCAGCGTCCCGGGAAAGGAAGCAATTAACAGCCCCACGCTGAGGGGTCCAAGACCAGTGCGTCATCCGTTTTATGGAACACTGCCTTTTTCTTCTGTGTTCTGGTGGGTTGTTTTTTTTTTTCCAACCAAAGGAAATGAGCCTCTCTAAGCCATCACTTCGGGCGGCATCAGAGGCAGAGTAGAAAATGAAAAGGCTTCACTGAACATCCTTGAGCTCCCTCCACCCCACCCTCCACGTTGCCAGGACTCTGCAGGGCTGTTCTGTGAGTGGACTTTCCTTTCTTTTCTTTTTTCTTTCTTTCTTTCTTTCTTTCTTTCTTTCTTTCTTTCTTTCTTTCTTTCTTTCTTTCTTTCTCTCTCTCTCTCTCTCTCTCTCTCTCTCTCTCTTTCTTTCTTTCTTTCTTTCTTTCTTTCTTTCTTTCTTTCTTTCTTTCTTTCTTTCTTTCTTTCTTTCCTTTTCTTTTCTTTTCTTTCTCCCTCACTCTGTCTTCCCAGGGAGGAACCCAAGGCTTCTCAGCACTTTGTATGCCAAATATCAATGGTCCTATGGCAGGAACCACATTCTCAATGCCTCCAGGGTCCAAATGAGAACAGAAGCCAGGGACACACTTAGGTATACAACACTAAGGAGTGGTGGGGACTGTGGCAAACTGCAGAACCCATGCCTGGCCCGCAGGGGCCACCACTACTCAGAGCCACACAATGGGTATTTGGGGACCATGTCCAAGAGAACCTGGAAATGTGTGTGTGTGTGTGTGTGTGTGTGTGTGTGTGAGAGAGAGAGAGAGAGAGAGAGAGAGAGAGAGAGAAAACTTAAAAATACTACACAGGCCAAATGGAAACAGATGGCCAAAACCACCAGTTTACGAGCCCTCTCTGGCCGAGCCTTCTAAACCAGAGCATGTGTAGCCTCTAGAACAAATCAGTGGGCAAAGGAGTCAAAAAAGCCCCAGAAGAAACGAGGTGTATATTCGGGGAATGTTAATTTTATTAGGAGATTTTTTTTGGGGGGGGAGAGTTTGTGGAATTTCACTGATAGACTGTTAAAAACATCATTTTTATATTAAAACCAACTGAGACCGAGAGCAGAGTATAAAAGACAAATCAGCATTTAAAAAACCCAGAACTTCAAAGACATTTTGCTTTCGCAGCAGGTGGAATTGAGAAGGCCCCTTCCCCCAAGTCCCGAGTTCATATGCTCCTTCTGTTCTGTGGTCAGGAAGATTCTGATGCAAACGGCTGAGATCCTGTAGAGCCTGGGTTTTCTCGTCTGTGTACTGGGTATAATAATTGCACCTACTTTGTGGGGTCTTTTTGAAAAGCCGATGAGACAATGAGGATGAGGTCTCTGGCCTCCTCAACCTGCCACCCTTCCTCCCAGTCCTCCCTCTGAAGGTACCACTCGGTCCCTTCACTGACCCCACACAAGCATAGCAAGAGGCCACTCAAAACTTGTCCTGGGTTCGACCTTCTGTCTCTGGGAGAAAACTGTGAATTTAAACTGCCTCAGAACAACTAGGAGCGTATCCTGTGCCCTGCGATCTCCGTGGCGGATCTCCTGTATCTCTGAACATCTTCTGCATCCAGCTGCTGCAGTTTTGGCTTCCTCTGGGGCGCAGAGACACGCACTGGCCATGGCTCCCCTCGTCTCCTTCCAGGGCTAGGTGTAGGCTGACACACAGTAGGCGCTCATCGGAGTTTGGTGAAAATAAAAGCATGCCACATTAGCTCCCCAAACAGGCCATCTGCTCCAGTGAAATCATTTCTGGCAGAATTTTGATGAGATTCAAAGATGTTGAGTGATTTATGAAGCTGTTAAACATACCCTAAATCAATCTCGCCCTTTTTTTTTAAAGGGTGGGGGTGGAGAAGTGACATCCTTTGGGGAAAAATGAAGTCTCCGCGCTTGAATTTGCAACCTGGGGCCTGACGTTGAGCAGAAAATGGCCAGGGCGGTAACGCGAAGCCAGCCAGTGGATTGGAGTGTGACAGTTTTAATGCTCCCCAAACCTTGCAAAATGTGCATCCAATTAACCACTACTGAAGGGCTTTATTTATAAAATAATACTTTTGTGGTCAGGTTGCACTTTTTCCATTCATTTCTCGTGTTCAGGGATCGAGTTGCAGTCTCCCCCTGTGATTAATAGAGACAAGCATCTTCCGCAGCCACGGCGCTGGGTGCGGTCCGGCCGGAGCGGATTTCCATGTGGGACCCAAGGCGGACACTTCCCTTCTGGTGGCGGTCTTCCCGCGACACACTGGGGTGCGGGGGCTGCGGGAGGAAGGCGGAAAGTTGTTGATCCTGGGCAGGAGTGAATGGGAGCACGTGGAGGGGACAGCTGAAGAATTGCGTGGTAATGGGGGGCACCCCCATCCCACTCACAGGGTTGTTGTCCTTCCGTAAACCCCATTTTATTCCTGGTAGTGGGTGTGCCTGGTGACGTTAGTGGCAGCCCAGTCTGGTGGGTGGGGAGTTAGAACCTGGAGCCCGTAAGAAAGCTGGGGATGGTTTGGTGCTGGGGGGACAGAGCCTTTTCTGCAAAGGGCCAGGTTATAAATGTTGTCACCTTGCAGGCTGGACCACCTCCCTTGACCCTACTTCACCCTGCCTTTGTAGCCGTGCCCAACATGTAAACCAGCAGGCGTGGCTGTCCCAATAAAACTTTATCTACACAAACAGGTGGTGGGTCGGACTGGGCCCCTGGGCCTGCGTTTGCCCATCCTGGGTCAGCACACTGGGAACCGAGACGTGAAAAACTGAAGCAAGCTGGCCACTCCGCCCAGGGACTAAGGAAAGCCCCTGCCTGTGGTGGAACAAGCTCTGTTTGGTTTGGTCTGCCTCTGGTGTGCAGGGGCTGTAGCTGCCGCTGCAGTTGGCTTCTCTTCATGCCTTCTGAGCCAGGTGGCAGAAACCTAACTGAAAGGGTCTGGGTTCACCCTTTCCCTGGAGTGTTTCTTAGGGGCACCCATAGAGCCCCAGGTGGGCCGGTGGTATCCTGGCCGGGCTCCTTCCCTTCTGCCCTGGCCCTCAGTTCTTAGCAGCCACACCTGTGCCCTCTGTGTGTTGGGAACAAAGCCTGTCCAGGGTTCTGGGTCTCTCGGCCACACCTGGCAGAGCAGCCCGAGGGCCTATGGGAAGTTTCCTGAACTGAGGAAGTGCTGGAAGGCTCCCAGGCATGCCAGACAGCTACCCCTCTGTGTGTCCTGGGAGAGTGCTTGGAGCCGGCTGGTTCTCTGCCTCCTCTTCCAGGAATGGTTGGCATTGGTTCTCTGGGCTCTTGGACCCCCTCAATGCCAGGGGGCTCTATCACCCGCCTCTACCTGACTTCCCGAGGAAAGGGGGCGACAGACCTAGGCAGGTGTAGGAGGAATGGAAAATCACCAGGCGAGAAAATGGCACTGTGGGAAACTGTACTGTGGGAACCTGCCTGCCACCCTCCCCAGGACAAACAGATGCCCGGCTGAGATTGGGGTCTGGGGTCGGCCTATCCGGCATCACAGGATGCAGCTTTTACTTGAGCCTGACAAGATGTATCAAGAACAATGGTCAGCAGAAATGGCAACCAGCAACCAGCTCTAGCCAATCAGACTTGGACACCCAACCAGATACCCTTCAAGGGATTTTTGTGCTTAAAAACCCTGCCCTAAGAACAACCGAGCGAGTCTTCACCTCCCTTGGTCTTCTCTGCTTTCTCCACTTTCCCCTGCCAATCCCAGCGTCCCTTGGCTGGCTCCACTTTTCCCTCTTATTCCCCGCTAATCAACCCTGCTCCTTAGCTCGCTGCGTCCGTCTGGTCTCATGAGTGACTCTGACCTAACAGGGGAGTGTAGACCGCACGCACGTTCATTGTTGTATCTGTCAGCCATTGACACAATAGTGCCGAGTAACGTGCAGTTCCGAAGCTCAGCTCCAGAGGAGGAAGGACTGAGTCCCCTAGAAGATCGTCTGCACACACTCTCATTACCAAAAAAACCAACGAGCACCCAGTGCCTGTACAGGGCAGCTCTCCCTTCCTCCCTCCAGCCAGGGGCCTGGCCTCTAAGCCCCGACTAACCTGTCCAGTGGACGCACGGCAGCTGTCCTGGGCTGGGGCTGTGATGTTGGGAATGTGACTGTCTTCACCCAAGACTCCACTCAGAGCTGAGGCTACCCATTCCTGCAGCTGCTGGGGGAATGGAGGCTGGGGTCCTGGACGGAGGGGACCAGGGTGAGCATCGTGGCACCCGACAGGGACCGTCCTCATGTTGACTTGGGTTAGCACAGGAAGGTAGAGCAGTGGGGACGCCCCCTTTGCTGTCAGGGCTATGGGGGGCATTCTGCCCTCAGGTTGGGCCCCAAAGTGCCTGTACTGGGAGGTGATGTACGTTTTTAAAATGGAGGTAAAATTCACATGATGTGACCAAGTGCTTTTAAA
>VMDR010003193.1:0-75894 GCA_007922815.1 Macrotus californicus
AGTTAACAAAAGCAGAAGGCCATTGTGAAAAGTTTACTAGTATTAGGTATAAAATTATGAATATCGTCAAGTAAAGTTGGACATCCGTGGTGGGAACACCCATCATAAGTTATGTTTAATGTTTAATGAGAGAAAAAAGTAGCTACATCCTATACAGTAAATACAGTCTGTCTAATTGTCTTCCCAAATTCTTCTATGCTAAGTTATTTCACAGGAGTCTTTTCACACTTGCATTTACATCCTTCCTGACATTTATCTTCTCAAGGAACTAAAAACAAAGGATAAGAAAAAAAAACAAAGGATAAGAGAAAATTATCAACAGGTTGGCAAACAAAAATTATACATTTCTCCCCACAACCACAACGAAACCTAAATTCACAGCCTCACACTCTATAACACATAGTCTTGTACTCAAAATCTCCTGTCCATAATTAGCCCATGAGAGATGCTGGACTTCAGAAGGGAGTTGCACAACATCAGAAACACATACATCCAATTCACACTTGTTTGGTGCCCAAGCCCAGCCCAGCCCAGCCCAGCCCAGCTCAGCACAGCCTTGTGCCACTCACCCCTGCTATTAAAGGTCTGGCTCTACTCTGTGTGGCAGACGTAAGGAAGCTATGGGTAAGGCATAGAGTGAATAATCCAGCAGCAGATCCTGGAATGTGTACATAAGTATGTAAACTCATGCAACATACATGAATATGTATATGCACGGTGAACATATGTATATGCATGTTATAGGAGTTAACATACAATGAGTGTTCATACATAAATTTAAATAAGTAATGACAGTTCGTGTATGTGTGTGTGTGTATTTGTGTCTGTGTGTGTACATATGAAAACTTTAATAGATTCCCTCTACTCCTGATAAAGTAGAGAGTATAGGATGTAAGAATAAAGGATTTTGAGTGACAGGTGTTCTCAGAGACGCAGATGTAGCCAAGAACATCAACTCTCTTCAGTTAATGCAGCCAAAGGAATATCACCAATGTGTCAGGGATGCTTCCTTTTGGCCAAAATTGAACTAAATGGCCACCAACAGAATGGATTAAACCAACAGGGGGCAAATCAGAATGAAAAACAATATTTTTCTCAAGAATGTTTACTAGAACTAAGAATCACCACAACACTGAGAGCAAATCAGAGTATATATAGTGTATATATAGATATATCCAAATGTGCATCTATGCAGATACAGATACACAGTCATGGCAAGAGGAATTTATCTGTATATACACTGACACTTATATATCACATAACTATTTTATGCTTAAGTATATTTACATATATAATCATGTATACAATTATGTATTACATAAGCATGTTTTATACTTCAGACATATAAAGGTACTTCCATGTCCTTAGTATGGAATAGGCAGTTATTGTAAATATATAAGTGTATGTAAGTATATTAAATATATCTGGCAGGCCTGTCACTGGTGCTGAAATCTAGAAGAGAAATTTCATCCCAGGTGTGTAATGGAGTCTTTCAGCCCATCTCTACCTCACACTCTAGACCTCCCGTCACCTGGCCTAATTTAACTTTGAAACCAGTCTGGATCTGAGCTTGGGCAATATGTCTATATGCCAGTTAAGTACAAGCTACTGTTAACGCTGGGAAAAGAGAGATTCTGTATCCCGTTTCTAGGGCCCCTGGTCATCCGGGCTGCCTGGCCTCCAGGTCTCCGTGGGATGCGCACCCAGTGGACACTGGGCAAACACCTGACTTGTCACCTGCGAGCTCTGGCTCTGGCCTGGTGCTCAGCAGGCTTCCTGCGTTGTGACAGGGCTGGTCTGGATGCGGAACTTCCTGCTACACAGTCCACTCCCCCAACCTCCCACACCACCTCTGCTACACGTACTCTCCCAAGGGCACCTGCTCCATGACGGAGGCAGCTGGGCCAAGCTTTACAAGTTGAGGGAGGGGACACTAGAGGGGCAGAAAGAGAAAAATGGAAAAAGACTGAAGACACAGGTGGGCCCCAGCAAGTGAACTTTTGCCCTGGTCTCTTTCCACATGAAGCTGACAATGATGATATTGTCAATCCCAACTCCACTTTGTCCCAACACAAGCCACAGCTCTTTGTCCTTAGATGTGGAGGCGAAGGAAACTTAAATACTTCCTAGAGAATCCAGAGTATTTCAGTGCCAGTCAGAGTTTGTGAGGCGCGTGCCCTATACATAGTTCCCTTTCACTGTGGTCCCGTCAAGGCCAAACCCAACATAGCATCACCAGGGAGACAGCACCTCTGACAGCAGAAACCGAATGGGCAGAATAAAAAGAGAAAAATGCCAAATCCTATCTTGGACCCTGTCTGGGAAAAATCATGCCCTTTCTGCATGCCTATAAGAAAAAGAAGGGTTTTGCTTTTGGCAGGGTGCTGATGCCTTCCCATGAAAAACAGTGAGCCCCTCAGCAGGTCTTTCTGAAATGACCCTTTACTCACGCTTGGCATCCTGTAGCCCTTCCTTAGAATGAATTCCTTAAAGGCACCTGGTCCGTAAAGTTTTGCAAATGAAAGTAACTCCTCCTAAAAGAGGGTCCACATTAAAAAACAAACAAACAAACAAACAAACAAACAAACATCAGTCAGAAGCTTGATTTTATAATTGCCCTAATTAGAAGCATTTAACTCTAAAGTACCTCATTTTAAACCACTTCCTCATTTGGCAATCTGTATGCAGCTTATGTTCACAAGTCAATGAACATAAAGGCTTTCAAAAGATGCACAATTTTCTCTGCTTTCCCTTTTTTCTAACCCTTATGTTAAGGATAAACCATACATTTTTTTTCACATTGTAAAATCTTTGTAAGATAAATGTTCTTTTTTAAAGTTATTTATCATATTTTTTCCATTACCATTTAGTTCCCTTATGCCCACCTCCCCTGCCCCTGCAAACACCACATTGTTGTCCATGTCCATGAATCCTTTTTCCTTTTTACTCAATCCTTCCATCCCCTAATCCCCACCCACTCCCCTGATTTGCTGTCATCCTGCTCTCCATCTATGAGTCTGTCTCTGTTATGCTTGTTAGTTCAGTTTGTTCATTAGATTCTATATATGAGTGAAATCATATAGTATTTGTCTTTCTCTGACTGGCTCATTTCACTTAGCATAATATTCTCCAGGTCCATCCATGCTGTCGCAAAGGGTAAAATTTTCTTCATTTTTAAGGCTGAGTAGCAGTCCATTATGTTATGTAAGTGTCCCATAGTCGTTTTATCCACTCATCTACTGATGGACACTTGGGCTGCTTCCACATCTTAGCAATTGTAAATAACACTGCAATAAACATAGGAGTGCTTATGTTCTTTTGAATTAGTGTTTCATGTTCCTTTAGATATATTCGCAGAGTGGGATCACTGGGTCAAAAGGCAGATCTGTTTTCAACTTTTTGAGGTATCCTTATACTGCTTTCCACAGTGGCTGTACTAATCTGCATTCTCACCAGCAGTGCAAAAAGGTTTTCCTTTCTCCACATCCTCATCGGGACTTGTTGTTTGTTGATTTATAAAGGCCATTCTGACAGGTGTGAGATGATATCTCGTTGTGGTTTTAATTTGCATTTCTCTGATGATTATTGATGTTGAACATCTCTTCATGTGTCTATTGGCCATTTATATGTCCTCTTTGGAGAAGTGTCTATTCAGGTCCATTGCCCATTTTTTAATTGGGTTTTTTTTTTTTGGTGTTGAGTTTTGTAAGTACTTTATAAATTTTGGATATTAACCCCTTATCAAATGCATCTGCAAATATGTTCTCTCATTCTGTGGGTTGTCTTTTTATTTTGTTGATGTTTTCCTTTGCTCTGCAAAAATGTTTTAGTTTGATGTAATCCCATTTGTTTTTGTTGTTTTGTTTGTTTGTTAGTTTCCCTTGCCTGGGGAGACATATCTGATAAAATATTGTTATGAGCAATGTCTAAGATTTTGCTGTCTGTGTTTTCTTCTAGGATTTTTATGGTTTTGGGTCTTGTATCCTGCTACTCTGCTGAATTCACTCATCAGTTCTAGTACGTTCTTGGTGGAATCTTAAAGACAGTTTTACTTCTTCCTCTCTAATTTGGATGCCTCACATTTCTTTATCTTGTCTAATTTCTGTGGCTAGGACTTGCATTCTATGTTGAATAAGAGATATAAAAGCAAACATCCCTGTCTTGTTCCCAATCTTAAGGGGAACACTTGGATTTTTTGCCCACTGAGTATGATGCTGGCAGGGGGGTTGTCACATATGGCCTTTACTATCTTCAGGTGTGTTCCTTCTATTCGCATTTTGCTGAAAGTTTTTATAATAAATGGCTGCTGGATTTTATGACTTGACCACAGTATACAAACTGCTATGCAGGTACTGACCACATGAAGCAGCATTTGCCTCAGCAGGGTCTGGTGCCTGCCAAGATCTTTTTTTGGATATGCCACTTGTGGAGCACTGCATTGCTATTGTCTGAAGTTAGCAACTGGGTGCATTGGTTCTGGGGCCTCTTGGGAGGGACTCCGGTGCACGTCATTGTCAGATGCTGCCTGTGTCTGTCCCTGGGTAGCAAAGTGATCCACAGTTTGTAGTTAACTCATCTGGGCCTGGGTGTGCATGGGAAAGACTAAACTGTGTACCGAGGCTGGCTTCCATCAGCAGTGAGCCCAGGGGCAAGTCAGCCAAAGGCCCAAAGCACTCTGAGATCCACTTCAACCTGCCTCTGCCCACCAGCTGCTTGTTAGGCTCAGTCACTGAAATAGCTCTGGCAGCACTCAAGTTGCATGAAGCAGGTTCACACTGGGTCTCCAGGTAAGGGAGAATGGTGTTTATCAGATTAATACAGGTTCAAACTTGGTGCCAGGGTGGGTCTCAGGCCACTCAGCAAAAGCCCCAGAGTATATCAAGTTCAGCTGCCACGCACCAGGTGACAGCAGACCTTTGTGGTGGTGCAGGGGTCTCGGGGAGTCATCAGGGTGAGGCCAGCACAGTTTATCAGGTCCAAACAGAACAAGATTTGGCTATGTGAAGGGAGAATTCTGCACCAGTCAGGTATGCAAGGGACAAATGCTGCCATCCTAGAGCCACACAACTCAGTCTGCCCTAGATTCTGCTGGGAACTTGAGCTCAGCAGAGAAGGGCAGCCATCAGTTAAGAGTTTGGGGCTAATGGATCTTCCATGAGGGGTAGATGACTGCCAGGCTTGGGGGACAGTGCAGGAAGAGGCACCTGCCCCAGAGCCACACAACTCAGTCTGTCACAGATTCTGCCCAGACCTCCTGGAGAGCCTGAGTTCAGCAAGGTGGGGCCACCAGGAGTTGGGAGGGTCGAGCTAGAGGATCTCCCATGATGGGGAGCCACTGTCAGGTTCACAGGAAAGTGAGGAGAATGGCCTTCACCCCAGAACCACACAACTCAGTTATGACATCCCCCTGATTCTATTCAGACCTTTATACCTCAGCCTAGGCAGCTGACTCCTTTGCAGGGTGTGAACTATGCATGGTGGGGTGAAGGCGAGTCCAGAGGGTGGGGCTACTACATTCCTCCAGAAAGCCTGTAGGCCAAGGTGGATCTCTGGGAGCTCTGAGACTTTAGCTGACCCTCCACTGGGCCTGGTACTGGTAGAGGCCAGCCTTGGTTCACAGCCTGGTTCTTTGTGCACACAGCCAGGTGCAGCAGAGGGAGCCACAAGCTGTGGAATGCTGATAACCCAACCAGGTTGCCCAGGGCCAGTCACAGCAACTGACATAGGCCTGCCCCAGAGTCTTTGCAGATCTACCTAATACCTTAAAACGAACACAAAAAGGCAGCCAAAGTGGAGAGACAAAGAATCAGGCCCCAGATGAAAGAACAAGAGAATTCTCCAGAAGAACTAGATGAAATGGAGGCAAGCAATTTATCAGATAGAGAGTTTAGAGTAATGATTATAAGGATACTCCACAGCATGAAAAAAGACACAGAAACCATAAAAAAGGACCAATCAAAAATAATGCAATATCTGAAATAAATAATACACTGGAAGGAATAAACAGTAGGTTAGATGAAACAGAAGGCTGAATCAGTGATTTGGAAGACAAGGTAGAAAAAAACATCTGAGCCATACATTTTAGCAATTACACAACTATTGACCTAAATGTATAGAATCTAAATAATTTAAGAACAACAATTGTGATACTATGACATACATCATCTACAAAGAAATATACACCCCTATGTTCATTGCAGCATTATTCACAGTGGCCAAGACATGGACACAACCGAAGTGTCCTTTGTAAATGATTGGATAAAGATGTGGTGCATACACACAATGGAATACTCCTCAGCCATAAGAAAAGATGAAATACTACCATTTGTGACAACATGGATGGATCTTCAGAATATCATGCTAACTGAAATAAACCAGCCAGAAAAGGTCAAGAACCATATAATTTCACTCAGACGTGGCATATAAAACTGAAAGCAATAAATGAACAAAGAGGACAAACAGACAAAGGGAAGGAGGGCAGGGGTAACAAAGGGTAAGGGAGGTCAAATATATGGTGATGGAAGGAGATTTGACTTTGGGTGGCAAACACACAATGCAATATACAGATGATGTATTATTAAATCATATACTTGAAACATACGAAATTTTATTAACTAATGTCACCTTCATTCTATAACTGGCACAGAACTCCTAAAACTCTTGCATTTCCTAAGTGCTAAGGGCCACAAAGGTGAAAGCAGAGATTTTGTTATTCAAAACAAACCCCTTTCAAGCACACAAGAGTTTATGTTAATGAAGTGATGTTTGGTGAGCCCATGATGGGGGCTGGTGGCCAGAAGAATCAACCAGGTGATGAGAGGGTTGACACTTTCAGCTCCACCTCCCAATGGCCAATGATCAATCATGGCTGTGTAACGAAGCCTCAATAAAACCCCCGAAGGAGGAGTTTCAGAGAGTTTCCAGGTTGGTGAACTTGTGGAGGTTCTGGGAGTGTGGCACAGTGAGAGAGGGCACAGAATCTCCACACACGCCCCTTCCCACATACTTTGCCCTTTGATTCTCTTCCATGTAGCTGCTCCTGAGTGTATCCTTTTATAACAAAATAGTAATCTAGTAAACAAATGGTTTGCTTGAGTTCTGTGAGCTGCTCGACCAGATTGTTGAACCTGAAGAGAGGGCTGTGGGAACCTGCAATGTATAGAGCCAGCTGGCCAGAAGCACAGATGACAACTTGGTCTTGAGACTGGCATCTGAAGTGAGGGCAGTCTCATGGGGCTGGGCCCTTTTACTTGTGGGATGTGACTCAATCCCCAGGGAGACGATGTCAGAATGGAGTTAAAGTGTGGGACACCCAACTGGTGTCCGCAGAATCAGAGAATTTCCTGGTGTGTGTGTGTACCAATCCCAACATGTGGTGACCAGAACTGACAGTGGTAAAGAAAGAAACAGTAGTGTTTTTCCTATTCAACACTGGTATTCACAGTTTTCGGATCTTAACTCCGAAGACTTGATATCAAAAAAAGACTTGAAAAACCAATAACAAATTTCACAGATATAGAAGAAATATTTCAAAAATGTATATGGAACCATAAATGACCCTGAATAGCCTCAGTAATTTTGAAAAAGAAGAACAAAGTAGGAGGGATCACAATACCTGATATCAAGCTATACTACAAGGCCACTGTAACCAAAACAGCCTGGTACTGGCAGAAGAACAGACACATAGACCAATGGAACAGAAAAGAGAGCCCAGAAATAAACACAAGTCTCTATGGTCAATCGATTTTTGACAAAAGGGGCAGTCTTGAAACATTTTTTTTAAGATATTTAATTAAGAAAATTTTGTTATTTTTAAAAGGTATAACTAAAATAGCTTTATTATGTATTAAATTTACATAAATTTAGATAAGCAGTTCCAAAAACCATAAGCCAAGAAATTCTGTTGAACATTATGTACATTATTTTGAGGCTTGCTATAAGTTTCTTGTACTCATAAATTTGCGTCACATCTCACACCTGAAAATAAGAATTTCATCCCCAGTACTAGAAAATGTAAAAATGACCATCCTTCCTTCCATCTAAAGCAGGAAACTCATGAGTGGTTTAGGAATGAATGAGTGGCCAAATCTGCATAGCATTTTATTTGTCCAAGTGTCTTCACAGTGAGATCTGGAAGGAGTTTGGATCTGTTGAAAAGAGTTTCACAAACATTCTCACTAGAGTCCTGTACAAGTGCTGTGTCAGTGTTTCCACGTTTCCTGGACCACGGTGAGGACCTCCTTCCCCTTAGATACGTGTACACAGAGACCAGCTGGCAGAGTTTCTCTGGAGTGGAACTAGAGCACATTCTTGTTGTGCGTGTTTGCTGCTTTGTGATATCATCTTTGTCCCTTTCCTTTCAGATCTGCAACTCTGCTGAATTGCATAAAAGAAGTTATCTGATTGCCATTTAGAAATCCTTCAACATTCACGCATTGTTGATTAAAAAAAAAATAAGTAAGACTTAATTTAGTGACTCAAAGAGAACCCATGATGTTGTATCCATTCTAAGTCCTGAGGTGGTCCTGCAAGGTCACATCACCCTTTGGACAGCCGATTTATCCATGGAACTGAGCCAAGAGTGGTGGGGGTGGGAGTGGTTGCCCAATCCTTGGAGGCATTGTGTCTACCATGAAGCCAGGAGATTTCGAGTCTTGCTTTTTACAAATTCCCCATGTAATGACTTGGCTTTCTCATTGCTGGTTTCAACATACAAGCTATAAGACTTTCGGGAGCTTCTGCATGCCTCCAGAGACTCTGGCTTCAATGTGAGGTAGCGGTTGCACTGTGATAATGTTTAGCTCAAGTGATCAAATCACAGCATATAAACATACCTGTTCCTGCTGCTGCTTTTTTAAAAGCTCATCTTGAGCTTTACGTAAGACCTTAGGATCAACCAAAGGTTCATCTGCTCTTTGCATTTTCCACAGCTTGGGGTCCAGATACCATGCTCCATACCTCATCTTCACGTACTTTGGTTTAGAGAGATTCTGTGGAAAACAACATCATTCCCAATTTTGTTAGTTTTTTTAGTTTGTCATTTTGATAAAAATTTAGGTTTTGAGAACGCTAGCATTTACTTTGAATTCATGATTAATCCTTGCCAAAGTACTTCATGATGTTTCAGTATGCTTTGATTTACAAAGGTAACATGAAAAGTTCAAGACTGAGAAAATAACAAGGTGGTTAAGCATGGTCTTTAGATTGAGACAGACCTGGGTTCAAATCCAGTCTCCTCCACTTAGAAGATATTAAAGGCCATGGGCAACTTACTTAAATTCTTCATCTGTAAACTAAGATAGCAGTACCACCCCATAGAATTGTTGGGAAGATTAAAGGAAAGAATTATTTAAAGTAGCTAGAAATCATGTTAAAATTACATATTTCTCCAAAGGGTAATGACCTTAAATAATACTCAGTCAACTAAAATGATAACCCAGCACTGTACTCAGCCTTGTACATACTACTCTGGATCACAATGCTATCCAACACCAGTCTCTCACCTCTCTAATGGGAAGAAAGAGGAAGGAAAATAGATGTCACTCCGTTCTGTCTCCCATTCCTCAGTAGTGCATCTGTTGGTTCATAGCCAGATACTGTGGATTCAATACCCACATATTGTCTCATCACAAAGGGTGGGGGGGGGGTCTAATGCTTGGGGGGGACAAAGAAACAAAAAACACAGAGATGCTGCCCTTCTCTCTCCTCACATTTGAACTACGAGGTAGAATGTGTTGGGCATTCAAGGGTCAATCTAGGTACACCTGTCTAAAACAGAGAGGATGAAACAAAGGGAAGGGAACTCCCATTTCTCAGAGCTAGGTTGGGCATTGTGATCCCTCCATTTCAAGCTTACTGACCACCTTGCTATTTCTAGAGCAATCCCTTCATGCTTTCACCTCAGGGCCTTTGCACTCACTCTTCCCTCTGCCATAGTGCTTTCCCTCAAGATACCCACACGATTTACTCCCTTAGCTAATGCACACAATCTTCTCAGAAGTATACTTCCTGACCACGCAGTTTAAGAATTATAACCAACTCACAACAGTCCTCAATTTCTTTCCCTGCCTCATTTTTCTTAATAGCACATATCACCACTTGATATGTTATACATTGTTCTGGTTGTTTGTCTGTCTCTCCTTTCCCTGTACATCCCCTGGCATCTAGAACAATATTTAGGATGCAATAGGTACTCAATAAGTATTTGTTGAATTGCAGTTGGGTTCCTTAACTTTGGCAATAGTTAAAGGGATGGAGGGGACTGTCCTATGTATTGTAGGATGTTTAGCAGCATTCCTGTCCTCTACCACCTAGATGCCACCAGTAGCACCCTCCAAACAGGGATAACCAAAAATGTCATCTCCAGACATTGCCAAATATCCTGGGGTGGGTTGTGGGGGAAAATTACTCTTAGTTAAGTACCACGTAATTAAAGGAAAGAGGGGAGGTAAGAGAAGGGAAAAGGAAGGAAGAAAAATTGAATCTATATCACTATGCTACTGAAGAACTTGAGTCTGGTATATATTATATTTTTGGGTGGCTGCTATTCTCTTAAGACTCAGCACAAACATAATTTCTTCTGTGATGCCTTAACTGTGTACCTAACCTCACTCCGTGATTGGTGAAATTGATTACTTCCTCTATCCTGTACAAACTATGATATCATGTCATTATAGTTAATCATTTTCCTCTTGATCCTATGCTGTCACAAAAAGGTAGGAGTTCCTTCTTTCTATCTGCTCCATAGTATTCCATTGTATATGGCCATCATTAATAAATCAACAAACAACAAGGGCTGGTGAGGATGGGGAGAAAAGGGAACCCTAGTGCACTCTTGGTGGGAATGCAGATTAGTGCAGTCACTGTGGAAAACAGTATGGAGTTTCCTCAAAAAACTGAAAATGGAAAGCTCAGAGTTTTAAAGAACACCAAAGAAAAGAGTATAGCAAGCCTGAGAGTATGTGGGGTAAAAAAATAAACATGGGTACTACCTTGTGTGGAACAAGGTAAATAGATTTATGTTCCCACCAGCAACAACCAAAAACTAGAAAAAATAGTATATAGGAAAACATTGTTTTTAAGACACTGCACAACAAATAACAAAAGACAATGATGCCCAAGAGACAGGAAACCAACAGCATAAACCCCACACTTGCCACAGCTTACTGTCTGGAGAAAGTGAGGAGCCCAGGAGGAGCCTAGAGGACGCTGTGAGTTGAGGAGACAGAACTGAAAATCCAGGAAGATTAAAAGAGCTCAAAAGTTTGCAGCCCAGAGCTACGCAGAAAGGCAACTGCAGAGGTTTACACAGTCTCTCTCTCTGTGCATGTGTGGGAGGAAACCACCAGAGGTCCCAGAAAAAAGCAACTGAAAGGATTAGAGGGAACAGTGTCAGCATGTGCACAGGGCCAGGGACAATGCCCATCCCCTCCTGAGAAATCTAACGATTCACAGGACTCTGAGCAGAATACACAGAACGACCTTGCCTCAGCAGCAGGGAATCAGCCCTAGACTGAATGTTACTTTGATTCTCTCAACAGATCTTGAAAGCAAGGCCCAAAAGGATCAAATTTTTCCAAGTAACTAATATATCCCAGAACAAAACTCAAATTTAGAAGAACACAAAAATACACAGCCCCTAATAAGGTAAGATTTACAGTGTTTGGCATCCATGCAAATATGCCATGCGTGCAGAGAGGCAAGAAAACATGGTCCACAATGAGGAAATAAATCAATAGCAACTTACACAGAACTAATACAGATGTTAGATTCAGCAGACCAGAATATCAAAAGAGTTATAATTATATTCCTTATGTTCAAAAGGTTAAGTAGAGGCACAGAAGGTATGCTTTTGAAAAAACTCAAGTTGAACTTCTTAAGATGAAGATTATAATGTATGGAATGAAAAATACATTGGATGGTATGCACAGCAGATTAGATATTTCAGGGAAAACACATTGGAGAAGTGAAAGACACAGCAATGGAAACAGAGGGAAGACAATAAAAAACCGAACAGAGCAGCAATGAGCTGTGAGATGACTTTATGAAGCCTAATTACATGTAATTACAGTCCTGGGAGTGGGCTTGAGAGACCAAAAGATATGTCTTTTAAAATATTTAAAGAAATAATGGTCAAATTTTTCCAAATTTGATGGAAACTATAGACCCATGGATGAGAGAGGTCTAACAAATCCCAAGCACAAGAACCATGAATAAAGACACACCGACATATGTGATAATAACATTACTGAACACCAGTGAAAAGAGAAAATGTTAAAAAGAGCCAAGGAATAAAACACATCCAGAAAAACAAAGACAAGAATGACAGATTTCTCATCACAAATAACACAACCAAAAAGACAGTGAAGCAACACATTTTAAGTTCTGAAAACAATCAAACACACCAAACACGGTGAACCTAGAATTACATAACCACGAAATGATCTTTAAAGATGAAGGTAGAATAAGGATATTTTCAGACGGACAACAGCTGAAAGAATTCACCACCAGCAGATCTACCCTAGAAGAAGTGTCAAAGGAAGTCCTGCAGACAGAAGAATCATGTGAGAATACATATTTTGAACTTTTGCACAGCGACCCTCCATCTGCCAGTCAAAAGTTCAATTTCAGCAATAACCACAGTCTTTTATGAAGCATTTGTGCAACTATTTGTAAGTATGAGGGCTGAGCAGTTTCATCCAGCCCAGCTCCAGGACAAGCACTGGTTCAGGCCCCAGGTGTGACGGACATGACTTTTCTGTCCAGCGTCAGTTTACATTTTATCCTTCAGAAAAATGAGAGGAAAGTGGAAAATTTAAAGAGCTGATATGGGTGATGGAATGCATACTTTTCATGAACCTTATGAAACAGAGTAGGGATAGAAAACGTCACATGTAAAAACTGACAATTGTGTTTGATTGTAAAGGACAAGGTTAATATGTCCAAAATATTGGAAATATAGTATCAAAGATTATGTGTAAAATGAAGAGAGTAACTAGAGATTATATACTGTTCTTCACTTTGAGAGAAAGGAACTCTCTCCCCACCCCCACCCTAACGCCCATGTAGGCACTTAAGTCTTTGTGGGATTGGCACATTCGACTTGTGCGCCCATTTGCACTAGCACACTGTGTAAAACAGTGGAAAAGTACTTAGGGGCCCACAGTGCTTCCCTTTGGAAGACAGCATGCTATTTCCCCTCTCGGTTAGCTTGTTCTGTATTCACAGGAAATTAGCAATGGGAAACTGGGCAAGTTATGGATGATCTGGCAAGTGTGGGACCAGAAATGATGGTTTGTCATCAGTTAGACAACCCTAAAAATTCAAGAATTCTCTGGACATAAAATGAACAGTGCTCACAATCATTAACTGCAGCACTGTATTGTTGCAACAACAGATATTCACACACATTTCCACTGACTGTTAGAATTTCAACATATACTATAAAACACATAAAGAGATGATCTTTGTTATGTGTATTAAATACTCACTCATTTAACAGATATTAAACATAAAGAAAAGTCAAGAATTCAACTGAAAAAGACTGGTGCCCCTTGTAGTGACAGAATTCAAGGATATTTCAGATTTTAACACAACTTCACTTTCTTAGATTTTCAGTCTTCTCCCCTTTTTCAATTACCTGAAGTTTCTGCTCTTGTTCCTTGAAAAATTCTGCTTTCTGCCATTTATTGACTCCTACACTCTTCCTTAATTCCAGAGGGAGCTGGTCAAGTCTCATCATGCGTAGCCCATTATGGCTTGGTTTGCTCTGATAATCAAGGTGAAATTGTTTCATGACAAACTCATCATCAATCTTCATGTTTGCCTGGAAAAATATCACATTGCATAAGTCAAGGACAAATGGTGAAGTGCTTCTTGCTTTCTCCTTTAATCTAAGGGAGGTATCTGACCATGGCTGGAGAAGAGGTAGTTTGGAGAAGTAGGAAATGTTCAGTCAGCATTCATTAGAGATGGGAAGTTCAGCTGACCCTTGAACAACAGGAGGGGGTTTGGAGGGCTGTTGCTGAAGGGTGCTGACCTCCAGCACAGTCAAAAATCTCTTATAATTCTTGACTCCCCAAAAATCTAACTACCCTTGGTATTTGAAGGATGGGCCTGGTAGGAGGGATGGTTCCAGGACCCTCATGCCACCCCCCAACCCCCAGCAATGCTCCAGTTCCCTATATAAAATGGTGTAGATCAATACATACAGTCAGCCCTCCACACCTGGACTCCCAACTGCAGATTGAGAACAGTATGGGCATTTATTTTTTAAAATTTTTGTATAGGTGGGGCAGCACAGTTCAAACCATCTTGTTCAAGGGTCAGCTGTATCTGGGGTCTGGAGGCCTTTGTCAGTGCCTTAAAAGGCAATATAGGTCCTCCAAGGAGCAGCGAGTCCCTGAGGGAATGCATGGGGCTGGGGAAAATTCAGTCTGTCCAAAAGCAAACTTCTTCAACCCTTTATAGCAGTGACATCCCTAGAAGTATTTTCCAGCCGTGTCTGGAAATGTGTTTGTTCTGCTTGCAGACTCTTATAGGGGAAGTTGCCCCATTCAGGGCCCCTGCTGAAGAAGGTGGTCTTGGTCAACAGTATTTTGTGCACGAACTAAGCCCTCCACTCCTTTCCCCAGCCACAGCCAGTGGGAGCGGAGAGTGGAGCTGCACGTTAAGAGCAGCTAATCTGTAGGCTGACCCCTGACCTCTGATGTGGCTAAAAAATAGTCTGAACTTGAAGGGTAGCAGAATATGCCACTCCAAAATATGCCTCTGGCATAAGAATCATTTTGAGTTGGTTTTGAGAAACAGCAGAGAAAACAGGAAAAGCTCTGGAAACTGGGTGGAAGTTACCCTTTGGTAAAAGAATAACATCCATTCGTAAGGGTGTCTTACTTTCTGATAAGGGTGTACCAGGAAGAGAAGGAAGACTCTAAATCATAAGACACGCTTACCAATGGAGAAGGCACCTGCTTCAATCTGCATAACAAACCTTATGTTTGTTTACCTAGTTTTCCTGTTCTCCTCCTTAAAACTGGCTCCCCACACACTTCTTTCTTTTTTCTCTTTGGCTGAAGAAGATGTTAAAGCCTGAATTCTAAGCCACCTGGGAGAGCTACTCATTTTCTCTGGGTATTTCCCATGTATGTATGATGCATGCATGTTAATAAACTTCAGCTTATTTTTCTCTTGTTAATCTGAATTTTGGTAAATGAGCCCTAGAGAGGACTGAGAAGAGTAGAAGGAAAATTATATTTTCCTCCTCTACAGATTCAATACAATCCACTTTGGATATATAAACTGGAGAACACAGAGAGAAGGAAGCCATTAGCAACTGAAACTGATGTTGGAGTGATACTTATAGAGAGGAGTCATGAAATAGTCGGGGACATAAAGGGGGGAACAGTCAAAACTAGGCTAAAATAATAATGAAGCAGAAACAGAGCAAGCAGAATCAATGAGATAAAAAATAAACAGCATGGAAGGAAAGTATGAGCTAATGCTCTGGAGAAAATACCACTGGGTGATGTGTGAGGAATCTATGTAGCATAGCTGAGGTAAAGATGACACCTTGGTCATAAAGGACTGAAAATAAGGCTTGTCACCAGGGCAGCTGAATTTTAACCTACAGTTCTTAAATGTCCTGCCTAGACTTATAGTCTCTGGTGGTAGGAAAGGGAGAAGTGGAAGGGATGGGATTCAGGTAATCCAATCCCTCCAGATTACGGACAAGCAGTGGTTCGGGCAACAGGGAAGGTGTGCATCATCTGCCTCAGCCAGCAACCTTACCCCAGTTACCTTGTGGGAAGCCTCCCTTCCCCACTCCCAGTCAGTCTGCTGCAGCTGGGCTGGGCACGCCCACCTCTTGGCTTTGAGATTAGACATGAGACATGATTTGGCCAATAAGCATATTTCATTCTCCCATTCATTGTGAATAATCAGGCATAAGGCATGTGACCCAGTGAGACTGAGCCCTAGACTTTTTCCTTTTGGAAATGGGTTGTTCTTTTCCCACTTAAATTGCTACGTGGTAAGATATAAACTTTAGTGGCTACTCTTTCATCTCTTGGGGAAATACTGCTGGAAAACAGAGTCAGATAGAGGAAAGCAACCAAGAGATGGGGAGAGCACCTAAAAACATGTTAGCACCTTGATCTACTTGTGTCTGCAGCTACTAATACCTCCGGATGGCCCCCATTTATTCCTTAATCCAGTCAGAATTATGTTTCAGTCACTTGCCAATGAGTGATCCTAAATAATACTCTAGCCAGAACTGACTCATGCACTCAAAAAAGGGAGCTTGCAAATCCTATAAGGTCTTAAATCCAGGAAAAAGCATCAGAAATCTCGAACAGGAATATATAACTAAATGGGTTCTTGGTAGGAGAGCTTGGAAAAAGGCCTTGATAAAAGAGTCAAAACTGTCTGTATGTCAGAAAGACTTTTGGTAAAGATTGTAGTCAAGCATAGCTGTCCAATAAATATAACAGAGACAAATGAGTTCAAGGAGTGAAGGAAAGAGGGTAAAGAAGATCCTGACATTGAAATTGAAAATAAAAATATCAACCAACAGGGTGGGGGAATAGGGAGATGTTGGCCAAAGGTCACTAACCCCACTTACAAGATGAATACGTCCTGGGGACGTAACACTCAGCACAGTGACCGTAGCTGACAGCGCTGCCTTACACACTTGAAAGTCGCTAACTGAGTAGATCGTAAATGTTCTCAACACACACACACACACACACACACACACACACACACACAGGTAGTTACGTGAAGGGATGAATGTAGTAACTGACACTATTGTAATCATCATTTTGCAATACATGCGTGCATCAAATCACCACATTGTACATCTTAAACTACACAATGTTGTATGTCAACTACATTTCAGTAAAGCTGGTTAGAAAAAAGGACACTCAAAAAACGATGAGACAATCACAATGAAGTGAGGTACAAACAATAAACATTCAAATTGGCTGCAAACTTAAAAACTTTCCAGAAATTTCATCTACAAGAAACACTTCTATTGTAAATGGTGGGAGAGTCAGAAAGATTCCTTTATGACTTTGATTATTTGACTTAGATTATGTAGAAATGCTGTTGTTGTTGTTTTTAATGAAAGTAACTTTGAGCTTGACTCTACAACGTTGTATTACTACTAACTTACAATATCACCAGTCCATTTGCAGAAGTCATCGACTGCTCTGCGTGCATTTTCATAGAGAGGTGAACCATCTTCATGGAGTGAATCCCTCTCATTTGGCTTCTTCTTTTCATGAAGCAATGGCCCTTGAGGTGACAGAGAAGTCCTCTTGGGACTAAACAAAATGGAATCATGAAACAATTGCAATATGAGCCACCATGAATCCAAGAGGAATTCAAACAGTATCTTGGGGGAAAGGAGATCATAAAACAAGTACTTCCAACAGTTTCTTGTAAGCTCACATTTACTGTTTTAATTTTTCAAAGATTCCATTCCTATTATCAATATCATAAAGATACATAGATCATGATTAGTGCAAACAATTAACACTTATATAATATTTTACCATTATAAGGTGATTTTTAAGATTATGAGTACCATTTATTAAGGCATGTAGACACATGCCAGGTAAAAGTCCAAATTATTGAGCAAAGCCTCAAACAATCTTGATGAGTAGGTCAATCTTATGCCTTGACCTCTCTGCCCCTCATCCCTAATCTCTAGCCTGTTCATAAGTCTGACAGATTTTAATTCTGTCTTCTTGTCTGGACTGCTGCAAAGACTCCTCCCTGGTGTCTCTGAATCTTCTCTTATGATCCCAACCCCCAATCCATAACCCATTCTCTAAACTGCAGTCAAAATGATCATTTCAAAATATAAATCTCATCATATCAAATGCGGCCACCCTTCATCCTGAGTTAAAGTCTCTTCAATGGCTTCTCTTTAAGAATTGAGATAAATTCACATACCAACATAACTAGCTAACGGTTCACTGAGGGTGAAGAAGTTAAAGATGCTCCCAGGGCCACACTGACCCACTCTGTTGGAATCTCCAAGGGGATCCCTTCACTTCTCCCTCTTCCCTACCCAGGTTCCAAGCATCTTGAAAAATAACGCAAAAGTCAAAGAAGAAACCAACATGCCACCTTTGTTACTGACATCAACCACATTGGAGGACATGGGTTTAGGTCTAAGACTTGCTCACTGAAACCAGAAACAGGCAGACTGTCCAACCCTGGCCCCAGCAGGGTGGACCAGGGCAGGGCTTCCCTCGAGAAGGAAGAAACAGAGGAGAACTCAGGCTTCTCACGCGCCATCTCGCTTCCCAGTGAAAGGAAGTCAGAGCTGAGATGAGCATGCTTCGTTGTGCTCCCCAAATTTACCAGGGGGCACACTCAGGGACAGGGACAGTGGAGTCCCTGCTACCTGCGTTGCACCCTCACACGTATAATTTAATAGTGGACTCTCTCTCACTCCCCCTCCACGGAGGCCACTCGAGTGACGGACAAAGCTCTACATAGCCCCTTCCAAACACCCTGATTGTGGCCCTGGGCCCTCTGCAGGTGGTCTGGCTGCTGTGGATGGGCTTGGGCTTCTCTGCATTACACCCACACTCTTCCATTCCTACCAGTGACACCATTTCCTTTCAAAAGTCAAATGCATATCTCAAATCTCTTCCTGTTAACCATACTACCATCTCATTGCATTTACATTTTAAACATGACATGAGCTGGGGAACACGAGTGTGGTGCAAAAGAGAGTTGTTTCTATGAAAATATTAGTGCTTTGAAAAAAAATGGACAATACTGCGATTTATGTAAAAAAGATGACTTGAAACTCCAAGCAGCAGATCCATACTAAAAAAAAAAGCTATAAAAGACTAGCATGTGAATGTACGGTTATGTTCTAGGGGAAAAGAAGATGTTTTAACAACTTAAGTGTCATCTTTCACAATTTCCTCCGTTAACTTTTTGGTTTTTTATTGTTGTTGTTGTTGTTGTTTTTAGTTATCTAAACAACTACTGGTCTCAATCACGTGAATAAAGTGGCTTCTGCCATAAATAATTAAAGAGCCGCTGTGGGCCAGTCGCCCAGGTCTCCTGCAGTTTTCCCCCTCTCCAGCAGCTCTTACAAAGCCATGCTGACACAACGTTTGCTCCATTGCTAGATAATTCACATCCATTCATTAAAAAAAGAGAGAGAGAGAAAAACCCTACCATTTAGAGCAGGATTCAAGTGTCCTTTCCCTCCTTCCCAGGAACCTAGTTGCTCTTCCTTTTCTAAATTATTCTAAAGATGAGGAGCTTTGAGAAGTTAACTCATGTTTTTCAGGTGCCAGGAATGAATGGGGGATTTAGAATAGAATTCACAGTCCCAGCTGGTCGGTAGAATGGCTTTTTAAATGTTCCACACGTTCTTTTGGGTTTTTCCTGATGCTCTCACAGTGAGCCCACGTGTCCTCCAGTTCTCTGTCAGGATCCAGCACTTCTAGCACCTTTAGTAAGAGCTACAAACAGAAACCAGCTTTGGGTGGAAGAAAAATGTGCTGAAACCTGGGGCTCCTGACTCTACAACCAAACAGGCCGTCCTGCCCCATTGCTTTTCCTTTGCAGTCAGGCAATGCCTTCATCGGTCTCTGTGCAGATTCTGTGCTGGGCGCTGCAGGTGAACTTCCATCACCTAGACACCAGGTAGGCAGCTGTTGAACTGAAATTCCATCTCATCTACATGGAATGGTGCCTCTGGGTCTGCCCCGTCCCCGGCTGCCCCACTGAGTACTTCTAAAAGATTTATGTGGTTTTGGTCTGTCCATCCATTCTTCCTCCTACAAATGACAGTATCTAGACTTTTCTTTGGTGAACCACCTCCTCATCCACTCTCAGTCCTCATGGTCTGAAGCGGCCTGACCCCATTCTCAGTCCACAGGCAGGCCAGTCCCATCAGGACCTAAATCAGCAATTGGTATAGCAACAGGCACATAAGCTATGTGGGACCCACAGGAATTAAGCTATGAAATTTTTCTGAGATATGCAAAAATGGATGTTCTTTTTCTGGGTAGAATTTAAAGCTAGAGCTGCTGCTGGGAATTGTGGCACCATTAAAAAGGTCTAGCCTCAGAAAAAAAGCCAACACACCTGTTTGGGAGGTCAAATATGGAAATAAGTTCCACCACCCCACATGCCTCCTGAGGGAGTGTGCAATCTATTTGTCATGGACTCAGAAGCTCTGACCTGCAGGAGGCAGTGCAGGAAAGCCCCAGGTGGAAAATAATTGGTTCAAAATTCCAGTTGTCCTCCCTAGAGACTTCTCTGCCACTGATCATTTATGTCTTCATTCATTCATTATACACGAGCATATTTTGAGTGTCTACCATATGTCATGTGTTGGTGGTACACAGTGAAAGACACAAAGACTCTGCCCTATAGAGCTTTTAGTCTAGTGAGGAGCCCAGTGGTGACAAAGTGCTGTGTTGAAAAATATAGATCATGGTAAGGGATGGAGAATGAAGGTGGAATGGAAATGTTATTATATAGTCTCTCAAAGTAGGAGACATTCCAGCAAAGATCTGAAGTGAAGGAGTGAGCTAGGGAGACTTGGGGGGCAAGTGTTCCAGACACAGGAACAGAGATCTGCATCGGGAATGTCTTTAATGTCCACAGGGCAGGCAGGCGATCACAGTGGCTGCAGTGGGTAAGAGCAGAGGAGTAGGCAGTGAGGATGGAGAGAGAGCACAAGAAGGGTAGGATGGAGAGCAGAGCAAGTAGGGCCTTTCAGACAACAGCAAGGATTTAACTCTGAGTGAGAAAGGGCCGCTGGGGGACTTTGCAGAGTTGTTCACCTTTCTGAACAACTGTCACACTCACAGTACAGGGAAGAAATGGTGCAGGTGGGGTGGGGAGGGCTAGCAAGTACTGCTAGTTTTCTGCCCGATATCATTCTGCTCTTTTCCCTTAAATCTAACAATTTTGTTCTGTATTAAGTTCAACGTTGCAACATCCAACCAAGAACCTCAATTTTCTAGACTCCCTGACATCTTGGAGTGGTCAGATGAATGAACTGCCTACTGGGAAAGCTATCACAGTGGACACTTGAACAACACGAGGGTCAGGGATGCCAACCTCTGCAGAGTCAAAAACCAATGTAGAAATTTTGACTCCATAGTGGGCCCTTAGCATCTGTGCATTCAGCCAACCAAGATCAAAAACAGTATTTTAGATCCGTGGTTGGGAATCTGCAGCTGGGAATGTGAATATCCCGTCTTCTATATGTGGTTGGTTGAATCTGCGCAAGTGAAATCCATCACTGGGTCGGGCCAATCGTAGTTCTTGAAAAATCTCCTGATAAATGGACCTGTGCAGTTTGGTCCCATTCAAGGGTCAACTGTATTTGCCTAATTAAAAGACAGAGTCAACTGACATGTACCCTTTAACCTTTGCCCCTTCCCCCTTCTTGTTTGGAATACTTAGCACCTGGAGGTGTGGAAACCATTTTGAGACACAGAACTAGAGATGTATGCTAGGGATTATGGAACTGAAAGTCTAAGGATGCCTGGGACCATGGTGACATAATGGAGCTGCTGCCCAACCTGAGCCTGACAGTTCGGTGAATTCTCCCTGTGAGTTTGCAGGTTCACGTATGCTTTATACCCATCAGTTAGTAAGTCCTTATTGACACCTCCTAAGAGCAGGTGTAGGTGACAGAAGCAAGGCTGAAAAGTTCCCTCCCATTGTGCTCCTCCCCCCAAAATCACAGACAGAGTAGATGGGTGGACCTTCAGGGGGAAAAGAAGTCAAATATTTCCAGTGTGCCAGACCTTTATAAGTTGTGCAGCCCCATGGGAAGCGAAGGGAAATACCGCTGAAAGGAAGCTGCTCCAACCCCCATGGAAACTCTCACCCTGGGGAGACATTCCTTGTCCTCTCCTCTCTATAAGCATGTCATTCCCTAGAGGGAATTCCCCACATATCTAAGGAGAATTATTTTCTAGGCCCGAGGGAAGGCCCCCCCCACAACCCTAGGGCAGGAGATCTTCTCTCAGACTGGAGCAGAGGGCCAAGGGGTGTGGGTTCAGCTGGGCTTCACTGTCCACCACAAACACCTGTACCTGCCAGGCTGGTGAGAGCTAGGAACACAGGTCTACTTCCTTGGGTAGCTTGTTCTGTCTCCTTGGGGAAGGAGATCTGGGGACTTGGGGACTTGTCTGAGTTTATACCTTCCCAAGGAGGTCACCCATACCGGAAGTCATCCAGTCTGTTTCTAAGAAATACCCACTGCTGTGTGTGCGTGAAGGTGGGGAATGTCGGCCTGCTCTTGGGCAGATACTCTCTATACCTGGAAGACAACACGCCCAGTTATATGGACCACATGGACTGGGGTGGGAAAGGGAGGCTGTAAAGAGGCTTTTTGAGGGAAGGTGGGGGAAGAGGGGTTCACATGGAAAAGGTTGAGTTAATCATACTCCTAGTTCAGGGCACATTATCACTGGTCTATCTGTGCAAGGACTCTCTCTTGTCTTCTTTATTCCCGAAACTGGAATGTCAGGGTCCACTTAACCAGTTTGCTGGAGCATGGGCCTTTCTGCCCATCCAGAAGGAACAGTCACATTTCTTGATGCTGTTTCACCATTTGGAGTCTTATATTACAGTGGTACATTTATTCTGTCACAGCATCATCTTTAAAGGTTAAAGAATACTTCCATTCGAAATCAGGCCTTAAACGCTGTACTAGACTTAGACCAAATAGTCCTGCGATGCTCAGCCAGCTAGTCGATGCTGCTCTCAAGGCTCTGATCCGAGCCAGAACTGGTCTGTCTTGATCAGCAAGGTCCGATGGCTCAGGGAAACCCCAGGGCTCCACTAAAATGAGATGATTAACCCTTGACAGGTACTGCAGTGAGTAAGCAGCAGCTGAGATCCCACACAGGTTGAATACAAGCAAGGTCATCTTGTCCAGGCCTACGGCACATCTCCACTTTTCAATGGATTCCACAACCTGATTCTCCGCTTCTTCCGCATCACTGTCAAACATGAGTCTACCACTTCTGCAAAGCCCGGCAGGTCAAGAACATAGAAAGGTCTATCGGTGCAAAAATCTCCAAAATTCAGTGCCCAGAGTCTAAGACCTCCTCCAAAACTATCAAGGAGGACGAGTAGAGTCTTATTTGAAACATTGTGAGAGAACTTCAGTGTCCATATTTTATTTCCTGTCTATAGTTACTTCAAAATTACGAGTTGAAAAATGAATGGAAAAGGGGATTGCTAAAGAGCTCACAATTGCCAACATGTACACATACTATGTGCCAGTAACTGCTTCATATGTGCTGTGTTGGTTGGTCCTCACAACAATCTGATAAAACTGATTCTTCTTCTTGTCTCCATTTACACTTAAGAAAACTGAGCCCAGAAGGAGCAGCTAACTTGCCTGGGTAACCTTGCAAGCAAGAGGAGCCCTGGCCTTCAAGTCCAGCCTTTCTGATTCTACATTTTGGGACCTTTTCCACCACATCATCTAGCCTCCAAGAGAGCGAAATTCCCTTCTCATAAACACCTCAAGGAATCAGCAAAGGCAAAAAGCCTAGGATTCCTGCCCTGTGGCTGTGACACTAGGCACTGAAAATGGGAACGGGTCACCCCCAGCATGCAAGATGAGTCCCCCAAACACAGGCTCAGCTCGCCCCAGTCACCAGCTGGGTGGCCAAGGGCTCTAGGCGCACCGGACCCCTCACAGGGGATGCAGGGATCCACCTTGTTGGCTGACCCCATGAGGACTGTGTGTCTAGGCTAAACCAGTGTCCACAGGGGACTCTATGGCGATCACTTTCCCACCTGGAAGAGGTGTCTGAATCTGAATCCCCTGGCAGTAGTAAAGAAAACAGAATAAAATGTGTGCTTTGCATTGAGCAGCATCAAACTCTGGTTATGTTATCGTCATTTAGGTGCTGAAGACCTTGAATACGAAAGGCAGGCAGGACTGTAGCCGAACCCTGCCTGGCTCTCTGCCACCCCCTCCCCAGGCCCAGCCCCAGCCCCCTGACCACCCCTCCCCACGCCCAGGCCCAGGCCCAGCCCCCGCCCCAGCTCAGCTCCAGCAAGAACGGGTTTCAGGCGCCCCCAAGTGTTACCCGCGGCCTTTACCAGGGCTTGCAGGTCCTGCCAACTCGGTTCGGCGCACTAGGCCTGCGGTCCGCCATCGTCGCACTGGCTCTGCAGTAACAGCTGAGCGCGGTCTTTGGGCGTTCTGACCTTTCGGGTTGCTAGGAGACCACATAGCCACGCGATGATCCATTTTGCGGGGGAGGGGTGACTGGCAGCTCAGGCGCCCCGCCCTTACAAGCCCAGCGTTTTGAGACAATGGGCCCCTGCACAGCACAATCCTGCAACACCCCAGGGATCTCCCGCTCCGGGTTGAGAGGAAAGGGAGAGGACCAAGTCCTTGGTTTAATTATGTTTTAATCTGCTGGTAAGCCGTTTTCCTCTTCCCACTGAGATTTACCTTAAACTGGTCCATGTCTGTTGTGCTCACTACCTTTTCAAAAAAATATTTGTTGAAGGGAAGAAAGGAAGAATGCAGCTGGCTGGAGAGATGGCAAGAGAAAGAAACTGGGAAGAGAGGGAAAGTAATAGACTGATGTCTAATGGTGAGAAGGACCTTTAGCATGAAATGTTTTCCTGCAGGTCTTGCTTGGAACTGCCTGGTAATCACGGCCTCTGCTAGTGAGCATCCTGGTCACCAGCTGATTTCCAGAGTCCACTGCAGCTCGCATGTAATTTGATTCTTCTGCCTTGACCCACATCTGGCAGTGAAGTTACTATCCACTTGGCCCTGGCAGGTAGATGCTCATGTATATGTGGATTACACGAGGATGTTTTGGTTTTGCTAATTTCTCTTGCTACTTCTGAAGTGTTTCTGATTTAAATATTAAGCTTTGCTTCCAGAGAAAATAGCAGGAAAGCATTCTCCTTTCTCAAAATTCTGTTACAGGAGACTGATTTTTGTAGTCATGTAAAGATGTCTTCTCATTTTCAGACTTTCTGAGATAAATAAGCTCCACCTCTAGGAATCTATTAAATATGTGGACGGTATTAAAGGTACCCTGACTGGTACTAGTTTCAGCATCTTCACTTGCGTGTGTTCAGCTGCCTTCTCCACACACAGTGGAGAGCCCTGGAGTCCCACCACTTCAGATGAGTCCTTATTCTGCCACTTAATAATTATGCACTCCTGGGCACAGTTACTTAAATGTTTTTAAGTTTCATTGATTTCCTAGTCTGAAAATAGGGGAAATAATAGTATCTGCCTATAGGGTTGTTGGGAGAGACAATGAGGTAATGAATGGAAAGCATTTAACATAGTGCTGGCAATATAGAATCCCTCAATAGCTACTGAGTACTATTGTCATCTCAACTGTTAACTGGAGAAAGGTGTATTTGCCTTCCTACTTCACAAAGTTGTTATACGAATCAGTTAACGGAGGAAAGTACAAATGTAATCATAAGGAGTCTGATTAGTTGTTTGCACTATCTTTGATAATAGCTTTGAAATAGCTTGATTGATTACAAATTCAAGCTTAATTACTTTGAGGAAGTAGGATTTTCTCCATAAGACTGAGGGTAAGGATCATGTCAATCTTGCTCCTAGTACTGTGCCTGGCATGCTGTAGGTCCTCATTGAACAACTATTGTCTGTTACAACCATGTAGGCACTGGGGATGCTAGGCAAAGGAAAATAAACAGACTTGGTTCTTGTCATCTTGGTACTTCATTTCTAGTGTTTGTTGCATGAATTTTTTAAAAAGCACCTATTTTCATGAATTTTGCATCCTCACAAGTTAATATTTGCTCCGTGTAGTAATTTTGTCCATGAGCTGGCTCCCAACCAGGTGAGTGAGGGGGCGCAGAAGGAAAAAGGGGCAAGACATTGCCTGCCCTACATTTCTTGGCTCCAAAGTCCTACATGCGGCGGAAGCATCCTAATTCCCAGCTAATTCAGGCTAGTGTCCATCATGGTCCTCAGGCTGCAGAGTGTCTTTGCCCCTTCTCCTGTTGCCATGATTAGGAAGAGGGTAGGAGGGTTTCTAGTCATCTGCAGCCTCTGTTTCCAGGGCAGAGCATCACACACAGTGGGTCTGATTCGTTTACCCTTTACCCAGGGGTATGGAAATCTATCACACTCACTGCAACTTCAGTCCCCTCCATCACCTCTGACACTTCCCAACCCCTCCCCTACTCTAGGGAAGGCATACTCTTGTGGCACCTCCAGGGTCCTTCCCCTCTCCCCAAGGTTCTTGCCAGGTCCCCCTGTTACAATTCTTCCCTTTAACACTTCTGGACCATTGTAATCTTACAAAGGGTGAAGGTCTCATTTTTCTGTAGCTACTTCCTGTAGGCTAAGGACATAGTCCTACCCATCTCCAGGTCCAGAGAACAAAACTGGGGACTGGGAATGAAGGGAAGCCTTCACGCAAAGGAGGAGGATTTTGCAAAGTCCAGGTCAGTTGGCTGTCCCTGGGAAGTGGCATAAGTGATGTCCAAGGGATGACATTGCTGGACAAGTTGGCATCCTTGTATTTTGGAGGTGATTAATTTGGCAAGAGGGTTAGAAGGCATAGTCAGAACCATAATAACTAAGTGACAAAGGTAAAGACTAACTCTACAATATCCCAGATTAAGGGGCGGCTTCCTTGGAGGAAGGTGTGCAAGATATGTCACATCTTTCTAAAGCCCTTTTGTCCACTATATTTAACTTAACTCAGGCAGAGGGGAATATTTTAAGATTGCCCCACCCCCAAAGAATTGTGGATTTTTTTGTCTGTATCATTAAGGAAGAAAAGGAAAACAGTTTAAAGCAAAGTCGATTGATCACCCCATACTTCACCAACTCGGCCATCTAGTCTAGCCAAACCTTTGAGTCTTAGGAGGCAGCAATGCAGGTGGGCTTCTAAAGTGGGGTCTGTACTGTATAAACAAATGCCCAGGTAAATGAGGTTATAGGCATATACCCTATGAAAACAGAAGGAAGAACACAGAGATTAATTCACATCACAAATCATAAACCAGTCTCTGAGTCTGCAATACTGTCTTTGGAGAAGACGTCCAGTTGTAAGACCTTTGTTGGAATGACATTGAACAGTGGCAATTTAATAAATTCTTTTCTTAAATAAATTCTTCTTGCCTGTAAATTGAACATCCCTGGTGATGTCATCAGGTGTTAAGATTGGTATGCAGAATCCAATTCAGTTTTCAAGTGAAAACAAAACTTTGAGGACAGTTAGCTGTATTAGAGTCCAATTTCCACAACTGAATATTATGATTTTTCTTGAAACACATTTTTCCCTTACTATTACCCTCATTGTTAGCGAAGGGACTGTATGAAGTCCAGTCTTTAACTTTTCCTGATTATTTGCATAAACACAGTAACAACAGCAATTAATCACGAAGGCTCTTTAAAGTTGTTTTGCTGAAACTCATATGAGAAACCTTTAGCTTGAGCAGCCCTTCCGGGCACAGAAGCCAAGTCACACACCTGTCATACATCTTTGCCTGCAGTACCTGTGTTTCTCAAGTCCTTGAGGGTCTCAATATGTTTCAAGTCCTTGCCATCTTTCAGGAAATCAACCTTCCTGAGGACCTGTGTGGGGAGCCAGAGGACCAAATAGTGACTCCTGAGCAGTGGCCCCCCAAAGTTTGGGTGATCCTCACCCCCACTTAGAGCCTGTCTCCTTCCCAGGCCTATTTTTTCAGTGGCCCCCCCCCAGAACTGGGACAGTCCTTGCTGAGACCCCTGTTCGTGGTTCTCAGAGTGGTCCTCGTTGGATGCCAGTTCATGGCCTCCAGAGCTCAAACAATCTCCATCAGACCTCAGGTAAGAGTTTAAATGGTCTTCCTTGGACCCCAACTTGTGATCCCCAGAACTGAACCTGTCCCCATCAAATCAAGTTGTGCAAAAACCTGAATGGCACCCATGTGACACATAGCCTGAGTGGCCTGCAGCCAGAATGGCATGGGTGGTGGGCCAAGCAGTACTCCAAGTGGATCCAACAGAACCCACATAGCACATCGCCCAACCCACAGCATGCATGCTGGTTCGACTCACCTGGTCTTGGGATCCCTTTCCTCCACAGGCCTGTTTCCTTCCACCATCTTGGTGTTCCCAGTGACTGGCACCTAGAGCCGAGGTGCAGGGAAGTTCCCTGAGATTGGGAAATCCTCACAGCTGCACTCTTGCGGTCAACCAGCCAGAGGCATCTGAGACCTGATTAAGGTCCACTTTGTCCCACATGGGTGTTGCCAAAGCTGTTACCAAACAAAGTAGGATTTGGCCACCTATAGTTAAATACAGGCATACAACAGAGATCAGTGGGGAAGGAATAAGTTCTTTATTAAAATGTTGCCCCATTTGAGGGAGTGGCCAGCTCCAGGCCAATCTTTTCCACAAAACTTAGAAAGAACTCAGCCACCCCTGGAGCCAGAGATGGTATCCAGAAATCCCACTCCAGTTTTATTCCGGAGCCCGAGGCTACTATGCAAATGAGCACAGCTTTTTGGCTTCAGATTCTCTCTTCCTGCAGTGCGTACTTGTGGGGTCAGCATTGCCATCGCTCACTGCACCTTCTCGTTCTTGGGACCCAGAGCTCCTGCCAGACCACTGTAGCCAGTCATGTGAAGGCAGAGGGGCTCCATCCATGAAGGTCTGACCCCTCAGGCTGCTCACACCACCGTGGCCAGTGAGCATACCAGACCATGTGTCTATACACTGATCTCAGAGCACAAGAAGGGGCATAGTTCAGGACCCCTATGATGGGAACCCACAGCCTCCCACAGGCCACTGCCAGGCGTGCCCAGGGCAAGGCTCAGAATTAGGGACTTGGCCTCCATGAACCAACTCCTGACCCAGCTCCAGGCTTATCCCCAGGCTCAGGCCAGCCTTAAACCCAGGTCCAGCCCCAGTCTCATCTTGAGCTCAAGCTCTAGCCTTGGACCCAACACCCACCCTTGACCCCACCCTCACCCCAAATCCAGCTCCAGCCCTAGCATTAGCCCCATCACCCATCCTAGCCCCAGTTCCAGCCCCAGCAAGAATGGTTTTCCAGAGTCCCCACATTGCACCTGTGACATTTATCAGGGCCTGCAGTTCATACCAACCAGGTTTAGTGCCCCAGGCTGGAACAGCCACCTGTGGTCTGCCATTGTTGCCAAGCACTGGCTTGGCATAACCTCTGAGCCTTTCAATGTTGTGCTTTCTGGTCCCTCAGGTTGCTAGGAAACCACATAGCCATGTTCTGTTGACATTCCCTAGGGCTAGTAAGCAAGGTCTAGGGTCACTTCCACTCTTTTTAGGCCCCTGGAATATTAAAATAATTAATAAATAACAAAACATGGTGTTGTGGTTATCTATCATGCTGCAACAAACCACCCTAAAACTTCGAGGTTACTACACATTCATTCATTTGCTCACAACTCTGCAGTGTGGGCAGGGCTCAACAGGGAGATTTTGTCATCTCTGTTCCCAGCAGCATATGACTTGATTCATCTGGGAGTTAGATGGGCTGTGACATCTCTGATGGCCTCTTGTTCTGCGGTTCCCTCTCATCCACCAGTGGAATCCGAGCCTCTACCACAGTCGTTAGATCCCAAGTAGGTAAAGGAAGGAGCTGCCAGGTCCCGTAAGGCCTATACTTGGAACCGTCCTCTCTCATGAGTTCTACCACATTTTCTTGGTTGAAGCAGGGTGTGAGACCAGCCCAGATCTAAGGGGAGGGTAATAAACTCCACCTTTGATTGGAGGAGCAGCAGGAGCCTATAAAGAAAGGAAGAGTGGTTGACTGTCATATCTGGAGATTGCTTGCCATACGGGGTGGTAAAAATTGTGGTGTATTTTAAATGTTTACATTTAACACCTTAACACTTTGAATATATAAGTACACAGTGACTATATATGATGAACCTCCTTTGAGAATAATATCAATATAAATTTAATATATCAATATAAATTTATTCTAAATTTAAGGTGGGGCCCAAAGAACCCTTCTTGCTTCCCCTGGTCTTAAGAGTCTGTTGTCCTGGAGTCTTTCTTAGAGTCTGGGAAGGACGTTCTTTCTCTTTCTGAGTCCTGAATGATTGTGTAATTTGTAACAGGCACCAACAGTCATTCATTCCTAAGGGCACTTGGTCTTCTCAAAGTTCTTTTTCTTCTTATTGTAGGTATAGTGAGATCATAGGGAAAACTCCTGACTGTCTCCCTGCCAGGGCATTAGCATCCCGCCTACCTGGCAGAAGCACTAATCTCTTCCCACACAGTCTGCCCCTGTGGAGTGTGATAGGGGGTTCTTAGTCTGCGTACCTGCCATGCAGCAGCCACTCCCTGGACGGAGAGGTGGAGTCTCACCTGTGGGGTGAAAGGATTCTGGGGCACACACACGAAAAAGACTCAATAGTGCCAGCTAGCAGTGGAGGTGACACATCCTGCAGACCAGCAATGAGGAGGAAGTGCCAAGGGACTTTGGGAAGCTTGTGTGAGAATTCTGAGGCTTTAGGGTGGGGTAGCTGCTGTGGCTGGAGAAGAAAACGGAGCCAAACAGACAGGCAGCCAGGCCAGGCGCTAAGAAGTTGTGCCAGCTCCTTACGATTAGACAGATTATTGTGGGTTCACACAGGCTGCTGTTTTGGGGACATAAGGTTTTAGATTTGTTTGTTTTCTTTTAAGTTGCTTGTATTTTCTGTAATCAGGTCCTTTTTGTTCTCTTGGTGTTTAGGAGATTTTTAAAATGCTAGTCCGGTCAGCGGTGCTAAGAGGAATCAAGAAAGAGGTTTTTGTGCAGTATGAACCAGAATTTTAAAGGGGAAGCAGCTTCCCAACCGCCTGACAGTGGGAACACCAGTGTTGCTCAAGTAAGAGCGCCTCAAAGGGAAGGTAGACTGAGGGCAACTGAGTTGGAAACTCTTGTTCAGAAACTCTCCCCACATGAAGATGTGTTTATCAAATCTGGGTCTCTCCCTCCATCCCCACAGTCTGTTATTGTGGCCCAGACAAGAGGCAAGAAGGGACCTCAATGAACAGTGAGATGGAAGGCTGAACTGGGATTGGTGGTCCAGGGCTGGTACAGGTAGGTAACTGTGGAGTTTGCTCCAAGAGTGGAGCCAGCAAACAAAATCTGGTCTTAATCAGGAGACGGTGGAGAGGGGTTCAAGCTGAGCCTGAACCGCCACACAGGCAAACAGGTTACCAAATCCTTTTCTCTAGTCAATGAAGAAGGGGACATACACAGACTGCAGAAGACCCCAACCAGTGCCTAGGATGGGGCTGAGTGAGGATGAGGGGCTTAGCATGGCCCTTTAAGCAAACTGGGGCACAGGGCAGAGCTTAGCTAGATAGCTGGAATCTAAAGCAGAGATGGGGCAGAATTAGGGATAAGGAAAGGCTGCCGATTGTGGATACATGAGGTTGGGGAACCACCAGACACTGTAGCCACAACACTTGGAAGACTTGAATCATTTTAGACCCCACTGTGGTCTGGTTCTCTGGTATGTTTAGTAGCTTCAGCTGGGTAGAGCTGAGAGTGGGCAGTCACTGTCACTGAGAATGTCCCAGGCCCAGCCTTTCCCTCGCAATCTGCTTTAGTTATCAAAAACTGAGTAACACACTACACCAAAATTTAGTGGCTTAAAAACAATCCTTTATTTTGCATTTTGTGCAAGGAAAGAACGCTCTGCTCCACATGTCTAGGGTCCATGACACAAAATGCTGGGGACCAACAGGGCATGTCCCTGCAGTCTCCCCTGTGTTCTCTCCAGCATGGGGGTCCCAGGGTAGCTGACTTAGTAATGGCTTACGGCTCCAAGAGCAGCTATTTCCAGAGGCCTGGGCAAAACTTGCATGACATTTGTCATCTAGCTTCAGAAGTTCCACGATATGACGATTTCAACCATATTCTATTGATTTAACAAATCGCTAAATCCAGCACAAAATCAAAGGGAGAAGGCATAGACCTCACTTCCCAATAAGGATGTCAAAGAATTTGCCACCATTTCTAACACGTCACAGCATCTCACCACGTCCTTCGCAAAGTCTCCCAGCTGAATTCCCTGTCCCCATATTCTCAATGATGGCAGCGGGGAGACAGCACTGCACAGGGCAGACAAAGAGAGGGTTTCAGAGGCCACTAGACCTGTATTCTAGTCCAGGCAGGATCCACCACTTAGCAACTGGTTGAGCTTGTTAGGTTACTTATCTCATGGTGCTGCGTTTTCCCTGCCCCAGATGCTGAGCTCTTAAATCTGTCCTCTGACCTCCATCTGTCAGTGCCAAGGCCAGTTTCCTAGGGCTGCTCCCAGCCCATGACCAAGCACAAGAGGCCTATGCCTGGAAAGTGCCGGACTCGTGGGATAGGCCTGGTATTTGGCTCAAGTACCCTTCAGGGCCTTGCTGAACTTTCTCAGAGTCACACTGTAGTGTAAGGTGCTTCCTTCCACCCCTTCTTCCTTCCTTGCCTCTCTCCTTCACAAGGATCACACCTGCATTCCAGGTCTAGGTCTCTATCTGTTTCCCTCATAAATCTCTTGCACAGCACTACTGTCTGGTACCACTTTTGAGGGACTAGGACAAACAGCCACATGCTCACAGGGTTGCTGTAGGTATTAAATAAATGGGGGTACGTCCGCACCCAGTCAAAACCTGACATGTAGTTGACGTTCAATTCCATTAATATTTATTGAGTCCCTGCTTTGTGCAGGCTTTAGGGTACCTGGTACATAAAGGTGAGCAAAGCTGATGCTCACGTCAGGGCCACCTGCCTGAAGCTTCCTGCTGACTCCCACTTCTGAGAGATAAAGTCCCAACTCTTCTATAGAAGAGACACAAAGAACCCTTCAAAGTCTGATCCCAGGAGGCCTCAACACCTCCCACTCCACAATCTGCAACCCGAGCCTACAATCAAAAAGAACTTCCTTCTTTCCTCCTACAATCTTGCTCTTTCACCCCGTGTTTTAGCACACCTTTTTCTTCTCCGGGGAATGCCTCTTCCGTTCCTTGTACACACCCCTCACGTGACAAACCCTTACACATCCACAAAAACCCAGTTCATTTGTGGGGTCCTAGGTCACAGGGAGACAGGCTTGTTGGCACAGACCTCGGCACGCACCTCGTAAAAGCGAGGTCACATTGTTCTGTAATTGCTGTAACTGTGGCTCCGCTAACTTGTGGGGCAATGTTGCATCCATCCTGAAAGCCCCGGGCTGGGCACTTGGTAGGCCCGCAGTACGAGTCTACAGACTGAGTGTGTGAATGAGCCCAGGCAGACAAGCGATTTGGGGGGCAACCGCGGGGCCTGCAGCAAGAGGGCGGGGTAGCGGCGGGGCCTACCCCGGGTCCGGGAGCCAAAGGCGCGGGGGCGGAGGGGGACAGCCGGGGACAGGCGCGGCTCGGCCGGCCGAATCGCCGCCTCCGCCGCGGGGCACATGACTGCGGGCTCGGCCTCCGCCCCGCCCGCCTCCCCGCGCAGCTGCTGGCGGTGGCCTCCGGAGTTTGCGGCGAGCCGGCTGGAGAACGTCACGGCCTGCGCGCTCCTTTTCTGGCTCCAGGGCTGCGCCAGGCAGGCGCCTTGGGTGCCCCAGCGGGGGAAACCGAAACCAAAGCGTCTCCTTCCCCTCCCGGGCCGGCCGGCCGGCCAGGTGTCCCGAGGGCCCTCTCGCCCCGCCGCGGAGCACGGAGCCCAGGGCATCAAACGGCCCGCGGGCGTCCGAGGGTCGCGGCCGCAGTAGCGGCCTCTCCCCCTTCCTGTTGGGTCGCCGGCGTTCGCCGCCCTGCCGGTGAGCCCCGCGCAGAATGGCCAGGTGCTGCTTCTACGTGGTGGGGACCTTGTCCCTGCTCCTGCTGGTGACCAGCATCACGCTGCTAGTGGCCAGGGTCTTCCAGAAGGCCGTGGACCAGACGATCGAGAAGGTGAGGCGGAGCTCTGTGTGTGTGTGTGTGTGTGTGTGTGTGTGTGTGTGTGTGTGTGTGTGTCCGCGCGCCCTGGGAGGCGGCTCGGGCGGCCGGGGCGGGGGAGGGGAGCACTTCCAGTCCTCCCTCCCACTGCTGAACCTTGTGCAGGGAAGACCTGCACCTATGCAAACTCTCCGTGTTAGAGCTGTCCTTTCTTCCTTGTCCTCCCCGGGTTAGTAGGTGAGGGTTAAAGAAGGATGGAAAAGACTGGCATGCCTACGGCACGTTCCCTTTATAACAATGAGACCGTGGGTCTAGACTTTTTAAAAAGGTTTTCACTTATGTTCTATCATTTGTATCTCCACTCCCGTCTCCGCCCCCTCCCTCCCTACACCCAGATCTCTGTTGGGCCCAAACTCTCCCACTGCATGAAAAAACAAAACTAAATGAAAGACACAACAGAAGAGGCAAGTTTGTTGGCTGCTTGCTGTGGCCTTTGAAGTGGTGTGGGGCTGGGGATGCGAAGCAGGTGTGTGGTCTATTGTGTTCTGGCCTTCCTGGGCTGGGCAGGGCAGGGTAGTGGGTCGCCAGGCCAGGCCCTGGGCTGGGTGACATTTCAGTGCGTTCAATTGTGTGCCTACTCGCCTCCTTAGCAGCGCGCTGTCCCTGTGCCAGCAGTCCGTGCTGCTTTGTCTTACCGTCGGTCCTTGCTCTTCTCAAACAGCCGTTAGTTTCAGAGAAAGATGCATGATACTGGTTCTTCGAAGAACCTGAATCTGTCACTTCTCCTTTAGGGAGGGCTGGAGAGCTAGCTGGTCGTTTTGGAAGACCTCTCCATCATTTGAATTCACAAGTGATTGTTTCTTCTGCTCTTTCACCCAGAACCACCAATCTGTGTGGAAAGAGGAACAAGAGAGAGTTTTACTGTGATCACTTTTTCCTTAAAACACACACACACAACACTGGAGCAGCCTAATTTCTCCCACTGGTTTGCATTTGCTGCAGGCTGGATAAAGCATCTCGGGGCTTGTCCAGTTTGATCACCGCACCCACTCCCTGCCAGTAAAGTTGTCTCATTCTAGGTGGCAACAGACATATTCCTTTAATAGAGGTTTCCCAAAGCCATCAATTACTTCAAATCTGGCAGTTAAAGGCAACTTAAAAAAAAAAAAAAAACACCAAGGGAAAGCATAATTTAATTTGTTTAAGTTCACATTGCCAAGGGGAGATAAAGCCCATTGTCTGAGCTTCTTAAAGACCATTGTTTTCCCTGAGCCTCCACATTCAAGGAAAAAACTGAACTGAATCTTCCACCCTCCCGCTGACCTGAAAATCCATGGCAAACTTGTTTAAGGATGTAAACACTTGCTTGGGTGACTAGTTAACCCAATTACAGTCAGTATATGAATTTTCTTAGGTGGCTTTGAAAGGCTGTTTCAGGAGAGCCCTATGAGATGTTGAGCTCCCCAGCGCCTCGGATATTACCTGCACTCAGATGCTCTGTGGGTCCGTACTTCATGGGGGAAGGGGTAGCTGTAAGGCATCTAGGCTGGGGCTTGAGTTTGCATTGATATTTGGGGACTAGCTTTTCATGTGGTTTTCTCCATGGGGATTGGGCTCTGTGCCAACTAATACATTTTAGTACACGGGGTAAGTGGGCTTTCAGAATTGCCCAGCCGCACTGAAGAACACTACGTACTGTAGTATATGAAACCAAACAGCAGGGCTAGCTTCAGTGGAAAGATGCAGGACTATCATAAGTCAAGCAGAGGTTACATGTTCCCATCATTACCATTCTGCTCTCCTGGACCACCTGTAGCATTGTGGGATAGTGGGAAAGAGTGAGGGTTTAGCAAATAAACACTCCTGGGCGTGAATCCTGGCTCCACTGATGCAGTAGCTGGCCGACCTTCTGCTAGACAGGTGCTTAACTTTGCTTGATCCTCGATTTCCCCATCTGTACATAGAAGGGTTATAAGAATTCTTAAGAAAAATGAGTGTTTGCAAGGGATGTAGATAGTGCTTTGTAAATGATAACAGTTTTTTATTTTGTTAGAAGCCACATAAGCAAAGAAAAAATACATGAGATTTCAAGTCAGACACCTGTGTTGAAATCCCAGCCTTGCAATTTACAAACTTTTTGACTTTGAGCAAGTTACTTAACTTCTCCGAGCCTTAATTTCATTACTTGGAAAAGCCAGGGTGTTAGCTGTCTTGGGCACCATGCTGCGTTTACCATAAGACTCACAAAGCTTAAGCTTCTGGCCCCTCACTTGCACAGGTCCTTCCAAGGCTCTGTACCTGATTCTGCATCCGGAATTTTCTTTTTCTTGGGAAGGGCCTCCTCACACTGTGTCAACTACACATAAACCCTGGATCTGCCTCTTTGTGTGTGCTATTGTGAGACTGGGTGAGGCATCTGTGTAGAACACTCAGCACAGCATCAGGCACTGAACAGGTGATGAATTGTGGCCACTGTCATTATTTCCAATAGTATTATGGACAATTCATTCACAACTTGACTTTACTATAGTTGTAATGTAATCCACCCAGGTACTCCCAGTTCTTAGTTGTCTCATCTGAAGATTGCCCATGCCCTGGCTTGTCTACATCAAAAGGAGAAGAGAGAAAAGGGATAACATTCTGATGAGTTGGTTTGGCTAATGGCAAGAAGCTTAGTAACATAATTCCTATCAGAAGAATTTGCTTCAAGTGATAATTGCCCTTGAGTTCTGCAGTGATCAGAGGTGATTGAAAGGAGATTTTTAACTTGGACCAGTGCACACGGTGGAAGCAACCAAGGCTAATTGGCCTCACCCTGGGCAAACCCTATAGTTGTTTCTGCTTCACTTTTCTCAAATGCAAAAGAGGCATAGTGATGCCTCCCTCCCTTATGCCCCCGCTCACTTCCTGGGGGATATTCTGAGCAGTGAGCAGGCCTTCTCTATCAAGAGTGTTGATCTCCCTAAAGACAGAGCTTTGCACAGATCCAGCAGTCTCTTTTCCTCTGTAGAGTGCAGAAGGGCAGGGTTTTCTGTCACATTTCATTTCATTTGGTGAGCCCACTGATTGTCCTGGCACCAGCACAGTGCCCGGTACATGGCAAGAACATAACAAATGCCCGCTGCCTCCCTATTAATCATTTTGGTTGAAAGAACAGTGTTCTGAGAATCAGCAGAATGTGGTTAAAATTCCTTTTGCTCTCACTAACAAACACTTGGATTAAATGGAACAAGCCAAGTACAAGTTTCTGAACCCCTCAAAACCTCAGTTTCCTCATTTTGAAATTGGGGGTAGTAAGAATAGCTTCTTTAGGGTTGTGGCAAGAAGGAAATAAAGTGATTAGTATAAAGCATCTAGCAAAGTCCCTTGCACAATGCCCAGATATTAACAATTGTGTTATTGTTTCTGCTTATTCTTTTCTCATCTAGACACTGAAGCTCATATAGTCAATAAGGTTCCTTCTGGCTCCAAAATTCTGAGATTCTATTACATGGGCATATGACCTGTGCTTGAGAGCAACATTGCAGCTCAGGCTATTAATTTTGGCCTTAGACTTGAATTTGAACATCTCCCAGAAGTGGGGATGCAGAGGTGGCCCAAGTCAGGGCTAGCCAGCAAGAGATGGGCTGGCAAGGGAACCAGTGAGAGGGAGACATGGTTCACGTCCTGCTTCCTATTTGCTTCTTACAGGCCAAGGAAGAACAATAGCATTAGGTCGCAGCGGTAAGATGAACAGAACAGATACATCTACCCTTTGCCAGAACCCCAGGCTCTGGGTAAGGGAGCCCCAGCTGGCCTCTTCTGGGAACCATAGCAACGGTGGAGCTGTTGTGTTGATGCCTCAGGAAACATGATCACTGGTCGTTTAACCAGATAACGTTGATCAGTGAAGATGTGCAGGTCTTCTTTTTAGAAGTCAAATTAGTAGAATATCCTCTTCGTTGTTTATGTAAAGACAATCTATATATAATCCTAAAGAGCTCCTTCTTGCACATCTACCTCATGTCCCGAGTTGCCTTTTTTCAGAGTTATGAAGACTTAGAATCTGAGAGTTAAGGAAAAACCTCAGCCATCACTTAATCTGATATTTTATAGTCAGGGATACTGAGACTAGGTTCATTTTTAAGTGGATGATGGTATGCATCAAATTGCCTTTATGTTTATATGACTCTAGATAAACATAGATAAGTGACTTATGGAAGGCCGAATGAAAAGGAAGGGGTGGGCGTAGGTGTGTCAGCTGGGTCTCCTAATTCATGTTTTCCTTTCTGAGGATGACCGTACATCTCATCAGCACTGACAGTCCTGGTTTATTTACACTGTTGTCCTGGCGTAATTACTGGCACCCTCTTTCCTTTCAAAAGATCCCTGGGTTGGACAATAAATTCTGCCCTCACACATCACACTGTCCTCCACTGCTTGGCATTAAAGAGGAACAATTCTCTCTAAGGAGCTGAGGCCCACTCAAGCTGGCTCATGAAAGATAGGATTTTTTTCTTTTTCTAAAGCTGCAAAAGGAAGCTCACAGAAATCTAAGCATGAGAAGCACAGCACAGTAAGGCCCCCTCAGAGTGCAGTGGAGACCGGAGAGTCAGCGGGCACACTCTGTGTCTCCTGGCCAGCCTCTGTTTCCCAGCCAGCCCGCTTCCTCTGTTTATTTGTTGGGCCCAGGCGGTTTGCTCATCTGGGGCTCTCTCAGCCACAGCGCCTTGTGACCTTCTAGCTGCCGAGCCTCCCTCAATGAACATGTTCCATTTCTTAGTTTCTCTTTTGCACAATTGTCACAGAGCAACATGACTGGCTCAGCACAAGCAGAAATTGTAGATTTATAAACAGAGGCTATAACCGTGCAAGATTCTTTAACGCCTAAGCAAAAGCATGCACTTCCTCCCTGGCTTTCAGAAATGTGATCTTGTGGTATCAAAATCATGTTATGTGTCTTTCACCACCTCACTTTTTCTTGGTGACCATGCGTGCATTCAATATGCATGATTAAGACAAGGAGTAAGCCAATACTCCTCAGTCGAGTCCCTTGACTCTAAGAACTGCATCCAAATCACTTAAGGAGATTTTTAAAATACAGGCCCCACCAGCCCTGCTGAATCAGACTCCTTAGGAGCAGCACCCGGGATGCAGAGCTCACCATGAAGTCCTTGACTACTTTGGATGGTGATGGTCTTAGCCCATGTCTTCCCTCCTTAAGATGGCAGTTCCTTTTTTGTGCCTTTGTATTTTATTCTTTATTTTTGCTTATTTTTCTGGTAAGAAAAGAAATGCTTGCCATTATAAAAAGTCAGATACAACAGAAATTAATAAAGCAGAGATAACTACTGTTCACATATTGTTGATTATGTATCCATATATAGTAAACACATGACTTTACAAAAGTGGGGTGCTTCTGTTCCCACTCTTTGTGTATAATTTCAGCTTTGTTGAGGTATAACTGGCATATGAAAGAAATGGCAATGCTAGTGAGGATATTACTACTAATAATTGCTATTATTTTGCAAGCTTAAAAGAAACAAAGGTGAGGGGAAGGGAAGGTTCTTGCCTGTGGAAACTGCTTTTGCTTTCTTATTGAATCCAGCGCAAGATTTCCTTCTGTCGGGCCAGGGCAGAGAGGCCATCTGTTCTTCCAGGCGTCTGCTTGTTCCCAGGGAGGAATCAGCAGGTGGGATGACAAGATCATTAATGAAAACACAAGGTGTTGGCCAAGTGACTAGTCATTTGTGGCCTATCTCACCGCGCTATACACAGTATATACACATTATATACTGAGGAAGGGACCCCTCTTAAACAGAGCTGCTAGCTGGTCAGAAGCAACAGGAAAATAAGGGCAACTTTCAGTGTTTTGCTCTCTGTATCTCAAAGCGCTCTCAGATACGGAGTCATCGTTTATTTAGCAAATACTTCCCCGTGTGGACCGTCTGTGAGGCAGTGTGCTGAGAGCCGTGGGTACCATACTACGCCAAACACTCTCCCTACACTTACGGATCTTCCCATCTAATTCAACCTTTTGGCCTCAGGCCCCATTGCACTCTTAAAAATTATTGAGGACCCCAAGAACTGAGGTCTCTCTGGGTTTCATCTCGGTATTTACAATATTAGATGTTAAAACTGATAAATGTTTAAAACACAAGACGAGACAAGCGTACTTGGAGTCAGTGCAATGACATCATCACAGGCCAGGCAGCCTCTGGAAACCTCTGTTCTCCACTCAGGAAAGAAAGAAAGTAAACAAGGCCACCCGTGTCTTAGTGTTACTATGAAAATGGCTTTGATCTGGTGGATCCCCTGAGAGGAGCCTGGGGGGGTCCCCCCAGGGATCCCTCGACCGTACTTTGAGAACTGCTGATCTAGTTTTCATTTCATTAATTACAGTGGTTTTTAGCATAATTTTAAAAAATAACATAATATCCCTGTTCTATTTCTGCAAGACCAGTTTGGAAACTGTATTATTAATGTTTTCACACCAGCAGGATTTTGATTGGTGGGTTGAATATTAAATGTCCTTTCCCTTCCCCCTGAATCCGTGTTAAAAGGAGTGGTTTGGGACATCCCTGATGTGGGCTCCCTCTTCCCGCTGTCTGTCACACCCCAGCAGCTTCCGACTCCCAGGCTCAGTGGAGGGGTCCTTTGTCATGGTGCTTGCTCTGTGGCCTTTCTTAGAGTAGAGGGATATCTGCTGTATCTGACCCTCTTTAGCAAAAGAAGGGAAATGAAAGATAGCCCGACCTCTCTGGCTGTCACCTCAGGTGTTTTGTTAAACACTTCAGGTGCTGAACAAAAACAAGGTGTCAGAAGTGAATACTGTTGCCGTGGTTTCACGTGCAAACACGTGCATGAGCTCACACCCACTTCATTCATTTACACTGCCCACCTGGCCCCTCCAGCATCTGAGCTTTTACCCTGTTGAGAGAGACAGAGACAGAGAGGCAGAATGCCATTGTCAGAGTGGTGTACTCATTCTTGCCAGCCCCATTGTGAAGGTATTCGCTTTAAACACTGTACTTTTGGTGATCAAGAGTAGTGGAAGGAAGGGGAGACATAGATAAACAAGCAGTGGAAACTTATTTCATCTTTGAGAGAGAAAAATCACAATCACACAGGCTGGACATTAAGAGGGGCTCTACCAGTACACACGGAACCCAGGCATTGCTTCCGTGGCCACGCTTCTTCCTTACTCACATCTTACAACTCCCCTTCTCTCCCACCCCTTCAGCGCCTACCCTCACATGCACATGTATTTCCCCAGTTTGCACCTGGCTCTTATCATTAAGGATCCAACTGGTGGTTGCTTTTTCTCCCTTCAGGCTGGCAGTTCCCAGCCTGGATTTCCCATTTGTAATTACCTGGAAGCTTTTAAAAAGTATCCTAGTGGGTGTTTTGTAGCAGGAGCTTTTTCCGGAATAGCTATTTCATCATATTGTCCTGTATATAATTTACAGAGTAGCAGATTACACATGAACTAACATTTGAACCTCAACTGTCAGATCAAATGAGCTGAAATTCTTACAGTTGCAATTAAAGCAAAATGAGTTCAACAACAGTGACATTTTTAAAAAACAAACGCTGATACATTGGTTCTTGAGTTAAAATAAGGTCAGAGAATAAGGATAGAATGTTAATGGCAGTTTATTTCTTTTATTTCACTAGAGAATAAAAAATGGTAAGTAGTGCAAATTACTTATATTACTACAAGAGCCTAGACTGGGTTTGCTTAATATCAGGGAGAAATTTTTAAAAACAAAGCAAACCAGCTGGTGGTGTGTGATACCTGGTGAGCTTCATTAACTTGGAATCCTGCGAGAACCAGGTGCGCACTCTGAGGCCGGGCTCTCAAAGTTGGTCTGCACTCTCACTGGCTGGATTTAGACCATGTAGATGGCAGCATGGGTGCTGAAGGCGTGTTTAATTATTAAGTAGCACTTTGTTGAACTAAAAGAACAATCGGCAGTACTCTTAAGTCCTGGAAGTTTCCCTAAAAGTCCAGAAAAGTCTAATGCAATTCCCTGAGTGCTTCTTTTATCATTTGGAAGTGACTTTCACCTGGACAGCTGGTGCAACACCTGCCTAGTGTTGCCTTCCCGAACTAATCTTCCTGAACTAGTCGACAATACTTGGGTGTATTGTATCTTGTGACTGTATCAAATCCTGTCAGCTCTTGGCAGAAGCAGCAGATCCAGCCTGTACCTGGCGAACAGTGGTCAGCTGAGTGTTGCTAGTGCATAAAGTGTCTACTGGAAATGACAGATGGTGACAGGTGACAGGCTGCATCAAATCATGGCAGGGCTTAGTACTGCAAGTCAAGGACCTCGGACTTTATCCTGTGAACTTTGGGGAGTGTCTGCTGCTCAGATGGGCACTTCTGAGGGACCTCTCTGGAGGCTGAGATAGATAATGGATTTGAAAGGAACAAAGCTGGAGAGAAGGAGACCAGTTAGGAGGCCGTTTTGCCACAGTCCAAACTGGTGATGCAGCGGGCACAAGAATAGAAATGGAGGAGAGGAGAAAGAATCAGTAGGACTTAGTGATTGATTAGAGGAGAAGATCACGAGTCCAGTTTTGGTCCCACTGACTTTGGGCAATCTGTGAGATGACCAGACGGGGATTTTACAGTGGATCCATACAGTTGAAATGATCCGAATAATTTCAGACATAAACCTTTCTTGGGGCTGAATTACTGGGACTTGCACATAATTGTTCACTGTTACATGCATGTCCATTTTGTGCACTTAGCTAAGTATTTTTTTGAGAACATAGCCTATGCCTGTTGGCCATATTGAAAGCTTTCAATATGTTTACAGGGTCAGGCACAAATAATGCCCCATTTTATTACATAATTTTTTTATTATAAAATCATAAGCATGTTATTCTGTAACATAACAATATCACACTCAAGCACACCATATGACATTTTAGGTGAAATGTTCAAATTAAAACTATAAATTATTACACCCATATTATTACCTCACCAACTACACTCAAGCAGGTGTTACTTCTGCTGGACCCTGTATATTGGCTAAGTAACTGAAAAGTAAGTTTTTCAGTCCAAATGATTGTTTCGGCTGTTGACACTGCAGATTCACTACATAACTTGATAATCTTTCCAATATTTCTTTTGGTGGTATTGCTCACAGTATTATACCTGGAAGAAATCATCTTGTTCTGCTTGGCTAATATTAATAAGCAATATCCAAAATCACATTGTAAAACTGACTTAGGACCTTACGCTGATTTTTAATTTAGCATAACTAGAAAGCTCGGCAGATCACAGGGTTTGTCTGGTGGCTGTCACCAGCACAGTGGGATCCTCAGTGAGGAGCATCCGTTGTTTGCAAGCCACAGGCCTATGTTCTGACTGAGCAAACAGCTCCTCGTGAACCAGGGAACTGGCTCCTTCTGTCCTGTGGGATGAATGACTTCTGTGCCAAACAGTCTCGGGCTTGGGGTTAGGTTATCACTTGTTAGTTTTCTGAGTCCTTCCTATGCAGAGCAAGCCCCTTGGAGTATATAATTGAAAGACCTCAGGATCTAGGGGCAGGAATGGGAAGTTGAAGGTCAAATGCAGCCCTTTTCTGGACTATCCTACCACAGGAGTTTGAGTGCCGTCCTTGGACACACAGCAACCTGGGCAGAGCGGCCACCTGAAAACTCAAGAGCTCAGATCTTCCTTTCTCACTTCCCTGTGTCGGTTCCAGCAGGGAGTTGACTGTGACCTCACGCAGCTGCCCTAGTTTCTTTTCCTCTAGACAGAAGGGCTGACTCCCCTGGAAGGCCCCAGGGCCCAATTTATGGCTCCGTGGCTACAGGGACTCTCTGGGGTAGGGTTGATAAAATACAGGATGCCTAGTTAAATTTGAATTTCAGATAAATAATACTGTTTTAGTGAGTATGTCTCATGCAGTATTTTGATTCACTTCAACGTATCAGTTTTTAACATCCTGCCACATTCACTTCATCTGTCTCTGATGTGTACTTTTTCTTGAATTGTTTGAATGCGAGTTGCAGACATTGTAAACACTCTGCCCCTGTGTCCTTCCACATGCATCTCCTGACATAGCCAGAAGTTTGTGTTTGGGAGATGCTGGGACATCCTGTACCTTTATTAGCTGAATCTGGCAGCTGAACCCTGAGAGTGCGGTGGGGTAGAAGCCGTTGGAGTGGGCAGGCATGGGCCTTGCAAACCCATAGACCTGGACTTGGTCAGATTTGACATGACCTACTGGCTCTTTGAGCCAGAGAAAGCAAGGGCCACCATTTCCTTATCTGCAAAATGGGACCTTGCAGGGCCAGTGTAAGGCTGAGAGCCCACGAAGCCATAGCGCAGCCCCTGACAACTGGAGACTCCCTGTGAGCAGCAGCTGGCCACAGTAGTAATGACAGTTGTCCTTCTCTGAGCGAAACGGCAGGGGAAGAGATAAAAATAAAGAAGCAACCGTTTTAGAAATGTTAGCAGCTGTATTTATGTGCTTCCCTCCCTCTGTTCTCTCCTTTCCTATACACGTGCACACATACACACTGTCTGATCAGAAGATTTACAGTGAGTTCCCTGACAAATGTCCAGACATAGGGAGTGGAGGAAAAGAGACACATTAAAGGTGCAGGGAAAGCCAGCGCTCTTGAGGGCAAAATGTGAATGGAATAAGAGGTGATGTGAGACTTGGGTGGGCCTTGCCTCAGCTAAGAGCGGCCAGGGAAAGGTGGGCAATGGGGGTGGAGACAGACAGCGAGGACAACCCCAGCTTGTGAGGACATCTGTCAGTGTGACTCTGGCAAGCTGTCAAACATCATGGTTTTTGTTAGGGTTTTCTTTTTTTTTTTTTTTTTTTTTAGTTAAAGACTCAGGCCTGCTTAATGTTTATTTCCATCCTGAAACCTCTTGAGTCAACTTAGAGGAAAAGGTTCATGTTGGACTGTTGTAAGAACAGCCTCCCTCTGGACCAGATTTTGCCCTCCTTCTTCCCGGAAACTCTGCCCTTTGTCTTTGGGCTTTTGGTTGCCTAAGAGCTGGATACAGACCAGGCAAGGTACCCCCGGGCAGTTAACCATCTGTTCATTCACACTTACCAGCCCTTTCGGGGTTTGTAATTCTGAGCTGCTTTTCTTTACTTTAATAAATAAATGAGATTGCAAGTCCTTTCTCACTCTGGACTTCTCCACACACTGTGATGCTTGTCAGGAAAAGCTGGTGAGGAATACAGAACGCTAAATCAATCTTCCAGAGAATGATCGGAAACGAAATGCTGTAGAGCTCCCTGTGGGGGATGAGGGTTCTTCGAGCTTTTGTGGGAGAGCTGACCGCAGCTGATGAGGCATCGGCCTCGCCTTTGTTTTGCAAGAGCAGAGGGAAAGCTTAGGTGAAGTTGGCGCTCTTTGTATCCACTCCTCCGTTCCCTTAGGGACCATTAATGACGTTTTCTAGAATCTGAGTTTTCTTCTTAGATTTTCACTTAAAAATTAAAAGAAAACAATTATATTTTTCCTGCTCATAGAAGTCACTTCTTCCTTTTATAAAACATTCAAACAATGTAGAAAAACTTAATGGAGAGAATGGAAGACTCCTCGTAATGCTACTCCACAGAGATAAGTGCTGGTAGATGTTTAGAGTGGAGGCTTAGAGATTCCGAGGGCAACTTACGTCACCTGTGTTTCGCCTCCGCGTTTTCGTGTTGGTGTTTTATCTGTTAGCCTCTCCACACGCACACGCAGTTTGCATTGTCGGCTTTCCACTTCACACAGAGCAGGAGCGTGTTTCCTATTTCCGTGCAGTGTTTACAACTGTGATCGTTCACATCTGCTCCAACCTGGGAATTACCGTCATTCACCAAGTCATTCTTTTCCTGTTCAACATTTTCCTTATTTCCAGTTTTATGCTAATTCCTTGTTGTTTCAGCCTGAACTGAATTATATGTAGGGCTGGAAGAGAGGGTCATGACTAAGGAGTTTCTGTTTGTTTTTTGTTTTTCTCTTTTATTGTTTAACATTTGCTGGGTTGTCTGTATTTGCGCAGACTAATGAGAGTGACAAGATGTCTTTTGTAATTCGAGCCAAGTCCTAGAACCCTCTCTCTGACCCCCGACTTGAAGGTGGCGGTGATCGGCACTGCCCTTTATTGAACACTTTTAAAAAAAGATTTTATTTATTTATTTTAGAGAGGGGAAAGGAAGGAGAAAGAGGGAGAGAAACATCCATGTGTGGTTGCCTCACACACTCACGACTGGGGACCTGGCCCGCAACCCAGGCATGTGCCCTGACTGGGAATTGAACCCATGACTCTTTCATTCACAGGCCTGCACTCAGTCCACTGAGCCACACCAGCCAGGTTATTGAGTGCTGTGAGTGTGGCCTGAGGTAGGCTGTCCCCCGAGAGCTCATCTCCTCCTTACAGTAATTCTAGCCAGGCCCCTTTTCCACTGTGTCCGTGGCACCTTCTTAACACCTCTTTCCTGTGTCAGTTCAAACCAGGCAGTGTTGCACAATAAGAAAACGTGGGCCGAGACTAACTGAAAGGATCCTTGCACAGGCGAAAGGACTGTGCGGTCGGAGGGGGAGGGGAAGAGAGGACCTCTGACTGTGTGATGGTTGGGAGCCTCCAGGGCTGTTCTTGTTCTGGGAGATGGAAACGGGTGTAGGAAGGAGGGAAACGTGACCAAAGTCTGGCTGACAAACGTTTTCCCCAGCTTTTTTGAAGTATGACTGACAACTGAAAACTCTAGAAGTTTTAAGATGTGCACCATGACGTCGGACAGGCATACACGTCGTGAGGTGATGATCACAGTCGAGCTAGTGAACACGTCCATCCCCGCAGCGTGTGGCGTGGTGGTATTCTCTTAGCGACGTTCAGGTGTACAGAACAGTGCTGTCAACTGCGGTCACCATGCGGCATGTTAACAGACAGTGTGTTCCCACTGGCTGTGGGGAGCAACCGGTTCTGCTGATGAGATAGTTAATGAGGCAAAGAATGGGAGTCTGAAGGTGTCTGGCCCTGTTTTAGGTAACAATGGTATGTCTGGGAACCTTATCAAAGGTATATGGGAAAGGGTGTTTCTTTGCAGTAAGCCGTTTCCTCGAACACAAAAGGAGGGCTCCTGACCCACAGCTCTTTCCCGGGACCAAGGGGCTCTGGTGAAGTTCACCTTTGCCAGGAGCCCTGGTTTGCAGTGAGTCCGCGGTGGGAGGCTAGCTCCACCCTCTGCTAGCAGACTTCAGGCCCCCTCCTAACCTTTTTGAGCTTTGGTCTTCCGAAGTGTAAAGTTGCGAAGATGAGTATCACATTTTAGAGCACTGGGGAGGTTAGCTGCGATAAAGTGACAACACGGTGCCCAGCTCTTCATAGTAGTCTGCAGCTCAGAAATCTTCCATGGCTCCCCATTGTACATCAGATAAAGTCTAGACCCCTGTCGCCTCAACCCAGCTCTCTAAACGAGTCTCCCTACTCCCTATAAGACTCACAGTCACACCTAACACTGTCTGTCTCTGTAACTTTCGTTGACTCCTTTTCCACAGCCACTGTTTTTGTGATTAAGCAGAGGGCTCCAGTAAAGACGGCCATGGAGCAGGCGGGAGGAAGGGCTCGCTCTGTCCAGCCAGACGGGATAGTTGATTCAACCCTGGTTGTCTGTCAGGTGCCCACCCTCGTGATTTCCTTTTACTTGCCAATGTCTATTCTTTCTTCCTGGTTCACCTTAAGCACCACCTTTCACCCCTTCGGTTCAGAGAGTCCATTGTCTGAACACTACAGAGACTACTAGAGTCCTTGGCCATTTACCACCTGCTACTTGATGTTGTTGATGACCCTGCATGTGTGTGTCAGTGTTCCCTTAAATAGAGGGCAAGCTCCTGGAACACAGAAGCCACACCTATGTGGCTGGGTATCTCCTACTGGGGTTTCACGGTTTACATCAGAGTTCTACACTTTGCCAGAAAACCATGGGGATAGCACGCCTTTAAACAGTTGTTAGTAAAAGGGTCATGGAGGGACACAGATTTTTCTTTCCACCACAAAAGGAACTGGTCACTCTTAGCTCTTGAGGGTGCTGGATTACCGATAAGGTGCGCAAACTGATAGGTGTTAGAGCTACGTGTTTTGGTGATTCTAATGAACCGATTGCTTTCTCCGTATCTGAGTGTGACTTTAATGGCCAGTGAGCAGCCAGTCCCTCTGGGTGCACTTTAAAGGCTCCTGTGATGTGTAGCCATCCAGCTGTGCTACCAGGCCAGGCCCTGTGGCTTTGCGTTCAACTGTTCATGGCTTTCTCCTGCTCCTCTTTTAATGTCTCAGGTCAAGTTTTTCTCTCACAGCATCTTCTGAGCAAAGTTGATGGAAGCTGGTGTGTAAGTGTTCCAGTTAGTGTATTCTGTTAATTGAACAGATATTTCCCCAGCAACTGCACTGTTCTAGACACCATGGGGAGGATTAAAGAAGAGCAAAATGCCTCTGTATTTGTAGGTCAACACCTTTTAGGTTTGTAGGAAAAATTTTATTTCTAATTTTAGGTAGAGAGAGGAAGGGAGAGAGAAAAATATTGATTTTGTTGTTTCACTTATTTATGCACTCATTGGTTGCTTCCCGTATATGCCCCAACTGGGGAATTGAACCTACAACCTTGGCGTATTGGGACAACGCTCCAACCAGCTGACCTACCTGGCCAGGGCAGCGCCTTCTGCTTTGAGAAGCCAACAGCTAACCTAGTATGTTACCACATCGAGTAGCTGTCCTTTCCTTTCCTTTTTGGTTGCTAGTGTCACCTGCTTCATGTTGATTACTGTTAACTTGTATTTTGAGAAGATATTTTCTATTTGACACTTTTCCCCTAAGAAGTTCCTATGTGTATATAATATGTTACGTGGTTGAAAAGATCCATCCAGTTGAAGGGAACTACCGAAGGAGTTCATGGAGGAAGGAAAATTATTTTCCTACCCTTTTCTGGAAATTTATGGACAAGAAAAAGAGGTCCTTATTTTAATGAAATCAGACATCTTTAAAAATATATATGGGTCTTCAAAATCCTCTAGGAGACAAATTATTTACATGTTATCTTTCTCATAGTTAACATATTAGTTTCAGGAAGGTTAAATTCATGTTACTAAGTTGTTTCTAGATCCTATACGTATACTTTTTGGCAGAGAAACTCTAATATGTAACTTGTATAATGAAAATGTGTGATGTATTTATATCCATTTTATTAAAATGTTGTGAGGTAAGGTAGGAGAGGAGAGAAAAGCTGTGCTGGCTTCCAGACCCAGCTCCGATATGAAGTTGCTCAGTGACCTTCGGCTCAGTCCTTACCTTCCCCCAAGGGCCTCTGAATGACATCTGACCAACTGAGGACTGTCTCAGTTCTAGAGTTCGCTCACTCTCTGCCTGACTTGCTCCCTTGCTCCTCCTCAGATAGCCAAGACTGTTTAGGAAACAAGATAAAAGACCACGAAGCTCTTATTAAAAAAAAACAACTGCCTAAAGTGACTGATGAGGCTCCTGGGTGACTGGGGCAGGGAGAGATCAGTGAGTGAGGGGACGGGGGCAGGTGGGGAGGGCTTCCCCAGGGAGAGAGTCTGAGCCAGATCTGGAGACTGGAGGAGAGGGGTTTCAGGGCTGGTCTGGACATTTTTCTGTCTCGTCAGTCTGATCTCAAATCAGTAAATCAGCTCCGATAGTAAAGGCCAAGAATATTTTAATAACGTGCTGTCTGGATGGAAATGAACAGACATTCTGAACTGATGATGCCAAACCACAAGTAACCCCCAGTGCTGTGGCATGGCCAGCCCCTGGACGCGACTTGGCACCCAGCCCCTCCAGAGGACCAGCGTTGCTTTGACGAGCTTAGGTCTTCTACATTCTTGTATTCCAGAGCCACTTGGATTTTCCCTGCAGAGAGTCTTGAGATATTTCCTGTTTAATAACAGAGCCACAGAGTTGATTCCTTGCAGCATGGCTCCTATTAAACTGGAGGCCTGGTCTGCTAAAATTTGACATCCTGTTAGTGCTGCATCACAGTACCTTTCAGCATGTGGCTTCTAACATGTTTTTTAGCCAGTCCTTCTGTTTATTGTCACTGAAGCCTCCTGCCGGAGGGATGGCAGGTGATGTCAGGGGTTGCTTCTCTTGGAATCTGTTGTTTCACTGGCAGCCTTACCTTGTCTGTGTTGGTAGATCCCATTTTCCTCTTTTGATTTTCTTTTTAACAATTTTCTCAGTGTCAATTTTTTACTCAGTGCACAAATTTGGAAAATACAAAATTTCATCAAGGAGAAAATAACAATAATCCGGATCTCTAACATGCAGAGTTAATCACTGTTCACATTCTGGTTTGTTTATTTGCAGTCTATGCTTCCCTCTTTCTTGTGTGCTTCAGTAATTTTCACTGTAAAAACGTCGTGTTTCTCCATTAACAACTTGAGGACCGTTAGGACTACTAGATATTGGGTTTCTGTCTGTTAACCTTGGGCAAGGTATTCATTAGGCTTCTCCTGCAATGCTGGATAAATAACAACCCCCTAAACTCAGCGGCTTGTAACAGTGACATTTAGTTCATTCATATTTTGGTGTGTGGGCTGGATGTGGTTGGAGCCTGGCTGGCTCAGCTGAACTAGGCTGGAGTCTAGGCTTCATTTCTGGTCCACATATCATCCTTTTAGTGCCTTGGCTGAAGGGACAGCAGCTACCTGGGGCGTGTTCTTCCTTTGGCAGAGGGTGGCTGGTGGACACTTGCCATCCCGCTGAAGACCGTAGCTTAAAATCGGGGCATTGCTGTCTCACCCACATTCTGTTGATTAAATCAGGTTACTTGGCCAACGCTGATGTCAGCAAGGTGAAAAGGTGGGGGCGGGGTGTATCAGTTTGGGTTTTCGGAACCTGCCTTAACAAATAGCACAGACTGGGCGGACTGAGCAACTGAAGTGTATTGGGTCGTAGTTCTGCTTGCTAGAAGTCTAAGGTCAAGGTGTCAGCAAGGTTAATTTCTTCTGAGGCCTCTCTGTCTCTGGCTTGTAGACAGTTGTCTTCTCCCTGTGTCTTCACAGGCTCTTTCCTTTGTGTTTATTTGTTCTGATATCCTTCATTTGTAAGGACTCATTTAGTCATATTGGATTACAGTCCTGACCTCACTTAACCTCATGTTTCTCTTTAAAGACCCTCTTTCCCAACACAGTCACATTCTGAGGTTAGGACTTCAATAGATGAATTTTGGTGTGTGTTTGGCGGAGGGGGAACACAGTTCAGCTTATAACACTTGGTAAGAGTGGAAAACAAAGGAAGGACCGTAGAAAAAGAACACCCCACGCACTTAACCACAAGTGAGGCTCAGCTTCCTCATCTGTAAGACAGGCATAAGCATCTCTGTGTTAGGGGTTTGTTGGGGATTGAATGAGAAAATGCAATTGAAGACCCTGGTGGTGGAGATGTAGGGATGCGTGTGGTTCTCACTCAAACGAAAGGATTAAGCTAGCCTTCCTGGGCCTCCTTCGCTGTTCTTGCCCTCCGTAGGCAAACTGGGAGTGCGTGGTGCTTCTCACAATGGCCCCAACTTCCACAGCAGCTTGTGATCATGGAATCTCTGTGACAAAGCCAATGGGACCTTTTGGGTACTTTCTTTGTTGTTGTTGTTGTTATTATTTATTTTATTTTATTTTTGAAAGATTTTTATTTATTCATTTTTAGAGAGAGGGGAAGAGAAGGAGAAAAAGAAGGAGAGAAACATCAATGTGTGGTTGCCTCTTGCGTGCCCTCTACGGGGACCTGGTCTGCAACCCAGGCATGTGCCCTGACTGGGAATCAAACTGGTGACCCTTCGGTTGGCAGCCCGTACTCAATCCACTGAGCTACATCAGCCAGGGCTGGATACTTTCTTTAACAAAGTTTAAGCTAGTGTTAATTAATTAAAAAGAGAAATTGCTTGTCTGTCCACTTCAGCTTTGTTTTAGCCCCATTTCATATTGTTGTCTGTGTTGTCATTCATACTTTTGATACCATTTCCAATGTATAAAATTGGTTGTCTTATAAATATCTTTTATGAAGAGTTCAATTATAAGTACACTACTATAGCTGTTGAAAAGAAACCTATGGCCTTAGTAACACCATGTTTCTGAGGACCCATGAGCTATGGCTCCAGCATCCTTCCTTTACCACAAGTATTTGTGAAGATCTTTTATATTTTAACAGAGCTGTGAGCTTCATACTGGCCTAAGGCATGGCCCTCCTCTCCAGGGACTGCATTGAATGCCAGTGAAAACAATAAGCAAGTCAGGAGGCCAGAGGAGGGAGTGTCCCTCTCTCTGCCCCTGTGTTCAAAGCCAGCGGCCTCACACTTTGTCAATCTCCTTTGGTCTCCCCCCTAGAATATTGTGCTAAGGAATGGTTCCGAGACCTTCGACTCCTGGAAGAAGCCCCCTCTGCCCGTGTACTCTCAGTTCTATTTCTTCAACGTCACCAACCCAGAGGAGATCCTCAGAGGGGAGATCCCTCGTTTAGAAGAAGTGGGGCCTTACACCTACAGGTGAGTCCTGACCACCTTCCCGCTGCCTGCCGCGGCCAGAGTTCTCTGCTTTCCCACGAGCACCCTCTGGGTGCTGCGTGGGAGCACCGCCTCGATTACATCTGATGAGAATGGCTTTGTGCCTGGAGCTGAGTCTCAGCCGGTTATGTTTATTTGTTATTTTATTATTTTTGTAAAGATTTCATTTATTTATTTTTAGAAAGAGGGGAAGGGAGGGAGGAGAGGAAGAGAAATACTGGTCGCCTGTCTCACGCACCCCAGCCGGGGACCTGGCAGGCCAGCAGCCTGTTGTGTTCAGAAATGCAGTTGCTTCTCCCTAAGCTGGCAGCACGTGGTGATTGAGCCGTGAAGAGTGACTCTTCACCCCCAGCCCCTTTAATGACACCCTGTGGTTTTCTTTGGTGACTTATGCAGCCTTTCTCAATTTCCCTTCCCCACTCGTTTTAGACCAGTTCCTAAAATTCATTGCTGGTCTGCAGAAAGGCCTTCTAGTCTCTCACTCACGTCCTTCCCCATCCTCCCGGGTACAGAGGACAACAGTGTGGGTTAGTCTTTGGCAGTGGCCACCACGTCCAAATGCTGGGGAGTGAGAAGAATTGCTGTCGTCGTTTTCTCAGGGGTTAGTAGAGGGAGGCACTTGGGGATCTCATGGTCACAGCACTGCCCCTGCAGTGTTCCTCCTCCCACTCTGACAGTAGCCCCTCCCCTCACCCACCGCACGGTGATCTTTACTGTAAAGCTGCTCCTTACCAAGTTTTTAAAACAATGGTAGAGGGAAGCAGACGGCAAGATCTTGCTTCCCCTGCGATATGGTAAAAATTTCCCACAGCTCTGTTGTAATGGATTGCTCAATAAATGGTTGCTGACGGACTCACTCAGGAGTGTGAGTCAGTAGGGTTGTCAGGTGCTGGAGCTCAGATAAAAATTCTGGTCCCTGCCACAGGTGTGCCTGCCTGTTTGGACTCCGGACTTTGCCATTTGCTAGTTCTTTGTGCCAGGGCTTCCTTATCTGTAAAGTGGAGATAAAAATAGGACCGGCACCACCAGAGTGTGTTAGGAATGAATGAGACAATGAGTCGGTGTCATGAAGTGCTTAGACTAGTGCGAGCCCATAATTAGTGTAATTGTTTGCTATTATTATCAGTCTTAGTGGATTGCCTTAGTTGGTGTAAATCAATATACAGAATTGTGAAGATGAGCTCTGTTGTTATATAAAAGAATTTTTAAGAAACACTCAGGTCTTCATTCTAAAAAGCATTTTTTATGTGTTTTTTATGTTTGAAGAAACTGTATGTACAGGGCAGAGCAGGTCTGTTCCATCAGGAACGCTAGGAGTTGAACTAGGATCTGAGTGTCCGTTTGTTTGGTTTGCAATTTTAACTGCTTTTTATTGTGATGAAAATTCCTAGCGTGCAGCATGCCATTCTGGGGTGTGCAGTTCAGCAGTGTCGGTCACAGCCGCGTCGCTGCGCAGCAGCTCCAGGGCTTTTTCACCTTGCTGACCTGAAATCCTGCACCGTTGAGTTGTTGCCGGTGGGAGTGGGGTTCTTGCCATTCTGTGAGAGAAAGCATTTTCAGGGACCCACAAGAGAGGATGAGGTCAGGTGGTAAGATTTATTCAGGAAGCAAAGCCAAAAGGATGCCCCTCCAATGAATGAATGAATGAATGAATGAATGAATGAATGAATGAATGCCTCTCCACTGTCCCATCTCTGTCCGCCTTGCTATGGAAAATCGGGGCCAGAAATAGTCAGTATCCAGAGATCCTGTGTCGTATTAAAGCTTAACCCAGCGCAGCATCTCACTAGTTTAGCTTGTGTGCCCAGCTGCAGTCAGGAGCAGTGCTGAGGTATTTGGGCTCCCACCTGGAGCCTGGGTGTGGAGTCCACGCGGCATCGGCCCCACGGCTGCTAAGGCCACATGGCAATGGAGAAAGGATGTGTGAGTGCACCGGGCGAACACGAGTCACGGCAAGGGAGGGAGAGAAAGGGAGTGTGCTTCTGTGTTCCCTGGGATTATGACCAAGAGTTTTTTTCAAAATAGCCAATCAACTTCCCAGGCCTTTTCAGGCTTTTGGATGGGTCCACCCCCTAATTAGACTGACAGGCCTCTGTGGTCAGTGTCCCCCAACAATCTGGTACCAAGGGGGGAAGGGAGGAGTGTTAATCCCTTTGGAGGAACAGTGCTGAGATCGCCCTGTGGTGTGTGAAGCTGCAGCTTCCTGGTGGGGCAAACAGGCTCATGCTCCCTAGTTTACTGAGCTCACTGTCTGACTCCCTTTCCTCTCTTTCTTATTAATAACTATTGAACTACCTGCAGTAGTTCCACCTCCCCCAGCCGCTAGGGATCGCTGCTAAAGACACCTTGTGTGCGTGCAGTCATACAATATATGTCTTTTTGCTGTTTTTGTTTTTTTAACTAAATTCCTTCGGGTGACGGAGAACTAAAGGACAACCCTTCACAGTCTTCCCTCTGGGTCTTCTGGGCATGTTCCTGTGGTCATGACCCTCATCTCCTGAGAAAAAGACCTGGGTTCTCATCAGAACTCAGAGAAACCCGCAGACTTCCATGAAAGCACAGGCCGTTGTTTTTGCTGGCTTAATGTGCCACTGAAGATGCGGCCGTGGGAACAAATAAACCCTGGAAGTAAAACAGTGTCCAACTCATCGCAAACACCCTGCATGTTCCATGTTTCAGAGGGACTTAAATTTACTGGTGAGGAAAGCCCGGCATATCTTACAGGGATTCCTGAGGATCCATCGATCGCTCAGGGGTCCATGGATAGAATTGAAGGTGACGTTTTATTTTCACTACCCACTCGCTAAAATTTAGCATTTTCTTTTAGTGTAAAGGCAGGCAACAAGCCACAGTGATGTTAGCAGTCCCCGCGGCTTCACCCCTAATGGAAGCAGAGGCACTGCCGCGCCTCGTGGAAGCTGTTGCTCGAAACGTTCGTGTTCGTGGGTGTTTCATCATCATAGTAATTGTCAGACTCCTGCTTCATCTTATTTACAATGTCAGTAAAGAGGCGCACGTGTTGCTGTATCACAGATTTCTAAGTGATGCCTGTATTCCAATCATTGCTTGCCTTTGCAGTCTTGGGTATTTTATTTTCTGTGTGTGAGAACAGCGATCTGAGCAAGGGACCGCAGGCCTCACCACACATGGGGACCTGTATCACAGGGCGGGCTCAGAGCAGATGCAGGAGGCTGGAGGCAGGCTGCTCACTCTTGACCGGTTTGCTTTCGCCTGCAGGGGTTCTCCTGCCCCGGCTTTTTCTCCTTGTTCTGGCCTCTCTTCCATTGCAGTGCCAGAGTGACTTTCCAAAGGAAACACCTGACGTTTCCTTCCCTTCCCTGCCCAGGGTGCTGGTGACTCCTTGTGTGATGTCCAAGGCCCCAGCAGTCTGGCTCCTGCTGTATACCTAGACCCTTTATTTTATTATTTGTAGCAATAATTATAATTTATTTTTTGGCTCTTGCCACCTGGACTTTTATGCTCTAACCAAAAGTACTCAACAGAAATTTAACATTCACCATATATATATAACTGAACATTTTCTAGTAGCCACACTTAAAAAAGTAAAAAAAAAAAATTTTAATACCTTATTTGCCCCAATACCATCCAAAATAGTAACATTTCAATATGTAATCAATATTCAGAATTATTAATACACTTTTACACACTTTTTTCATACTAAGTCTTTGAAATCCCACGTGTATTTTACATTGATAGCCCACCTACCTAGTCGTGGATGAGCTTCAGTCCAGTGCGTGACAGTGCCTGTGGCGTGGGGCTGCCTGGTCGGGCACCGCAGTTCTAACCGTCCTCCACTTACTCGCTCCCTCCGTCAGGAAAGAACTCGTCACTGCCACCTCTCGTGACTTCCCCTGACTTCCAATGCACTCTCCCCAGTGTGTGTGTGTCGGTTATGAGACTGACTAGGTGCATTATAACCACTGGTTTGTGTACCTCTCTTTCTTCCCAATGTCCTGGAAGCTCCGCGAGGGGCAGGAACCAAGTCCTTTCATCTCTGAATGTCCAGTGTTTAGTGAATGTTCGTGGAATACCGAACGAAACATCCTCAGCCGAGGTTCAAATCCATGAGACGTACAGGAGGAGAAATTCTTTAAATCCACAGGACACAAGTAGTTCAGCTGGAACCACAGGACTTCAACACGGGAACCCAGGAGCCAAGGGTAGGTTTAGGAAAGGGGAAACGAGGCCCTGAAAATGAGTGGCTTTCTTTAGGAGCGGACACTCGCATATTCAGTGCAGACCAGGGAGTGTTCCTGTAGGCTCGAGTGGGTTGTGAGATCTGGGATATGTAGAAAAAGGTGGCTTTTAGGGAGACTTATAGCCCCTCTGGCAGGCCTTTTGCAATTATGTAGTGGATCTGATCTCTGTCACTCATGACTTAATTATGCTGTTGCTCAGCTACTTAACATATAAAATAATGCGAGAGCTCGTGCCCCCGGGTGTGATGGTCCCGTGGCTTCCCTCTCACCTGGGCAGCTGACTCTGTCCACTGTGTGCACGAGTCCAGGGATGCAAAAGAGAAGGCAAGGCATGTGGGCCCCTCACCGGTCAGCGTGGACTGGCCTGGTGGTGGGGAGTCTCTGAGTGAGGGGCAGGCTGTGGAGAGCCTGGCTTACATGCCACAAATTACAGAGGCATGCTTTCCAAACTTCTCATGTACGGACGAGTTCAGAATAGTAATGTTTCCGCAAAAAAGATGGTGGCACTTCTCCATGCAGGTAAAAACCAGTCAGTCTGGTTTAGGTAACGTAGTGTGTAGCAATGTTTTATTGAAATTTTTTTAAAAGTACAGTTGGAGTACAATGTTAATTTGTTTCACGTGTATAGCATAGTGATTTGACATTTATATTCCTTATGATGTGACAGACTAAGTCTAATTACCATCTGTCACAGTGCAAGGTTATTACAATATTATTAACCGTATTCTCTATGATGAACATTTATATCCCCGTGATTTCTTTTTTTTTTAATATTTTATTTATTTCTTTTTAGAAAGAGGGTAAGGGAGAGAGAAAGAGAGGGAGAGAAACATCAGTGTGTGGTTGCCTCTCGCACATCCCCCTACTGGGGACCTGGCCCGCAACCCAGGCATGTGCCCTGACTGGGAATTGAACCAGCAACCCTTTGGTTTGCAGGCCGGTGCTCAATCCACTGAGCTATGCTACCCGGGGCTTATTTCTTTTATAACTGGAACTTTGTACTATTGTTCTTCTTCAACTTTTCCGCCCATCCCCCCTACCCCTCCCCTCTGGCAACTATCAGTATATTCTCTGTTTCTGAGCCTGTTTTTGTTTTGTTTATTTTTTATTTTTTTTAGATTCCACATAACAAGTGAAATCATGTGGTATTTGTTTTTCTCTGATTTATTTCACTTGGCATGATATCCTCTAGGTGCATCTGTGTTGACACAAATGGCATTATTTCATTCTTTTTTTGGCTGAGTAGTAGTGTTCCGTTGTACATGTGTATCACATTCTCTTTATCCACTCACCTATCAATGGACAGTTAGGTTGCTTCCATATCTCGCTATTGTAAATAATGCAGTGAAATTAAGGCGCACCTATATTTTCAAATTAGTGTTTTAGTTCTCTTCAGATGAATTCGCAAAGGTGGAATTGCTGGGTTGAATGAACGCTGTGGATTGGGCGTCCTGGAACAGGCCTGTTGACACAGAGCTAATTTGCATCATGTCCTGGTTGTATAGCGACATATTTATCAAAAATGTGCATCTAAACAGAGATAGTACATGGCTTCTGCAACTATTTTGAGATTTGTTTTTTATTTTGTCAGGTTTCTCTTCCTATTTTGCCTACTATTTAACATTTTAAGAATTTTTTAGAAATCAGTTTAAGGGCTCTTTTGACTCACTTTCATATTTCTGAGACATATTTGCTGAACTCACAGCGTCTCACTAAACCTCTCCTTTTTTTGAGTTTCTGAGTTTTGCTGTTTGGATCGTCCATTTCTCTTGTAGGCTGTTTCTACTGCTTTGATAGAAAGGAAAAAGATACAAGGGATAAATATCTCTTAAGTGTTTTTTTAATTATTCATTGAGCATTAAGTAACACTGGATTATGAAACAATCAACAGGTACCATATCATATGTAGCAGTGTCTTAAAAGTGTAAACGACATGTATGTTATAAAGATAGTATATATCTGCAGTAAAATGAATTTGAAAATGCAGTAAATAAGAAAAACTGCTACAATCCATGGTTTCACGCTCTCCAGGATAACCAAGGCCAGTATTTTAGTGACTGTCTTCTCAGCCATCTTTCCATGGGTGAGTTTTACTTTCACACAGTTATCATATTGTCTGTATATGCTGTATATACATTTGTATAATATGTATATTCTGTTCTCTTAATATCAGATTGTGGGGGGCTCCGCCCACAGTGCTCCCCCGCCACCGTGGATGAGAATAAGTCTACTGAGACATGAATCTCTCAGGGGAAGGGTCCTGAACACCTCCTTCCCCGCATCTTTATTGGGTTTAGCTCACACCGAGATGCATAGTATGCATGGAAAGCTCATCAATCAATGTCCAAAAAGCTACAGTCATGAAAAACGGACATCATTTACAGATGATAGTTGAAGAAACACAGGGACTGCCTCTGGTCAGGGTCGGCTTTTAGCTTAAGTGCCTGTTTCATACCTACAGCAGAGGAAGCCTCAAAGGAAACAATGTATACTCTTTCTCTGGCCAGATTTGCCCCCGGGAGCCGTCTGTTCCAGTATAAGGCCTTGACCTCCTCTGGCATTGTTTTCAGGCTGAGTCAGGCAGGGAGGGCAAAGCAGCCAAGAGATTCAGAGACTTTTACAGAAAGAATGAGGACTCAGGCTATGACAAAGCCAAGGGGTGAGGGTCTTTCTGCCCTTTCTCTATAGACCCCTAAGTCCTTCCCTGATGGCCCTTTGTGACTGTGCCTGTCTTAGGTTGTCCTTCCCTTGAGGAATCTTACCTGTCATTGGCTAACCAGTCATTCACCCAGGCCAAGCAGGGGAATATGATGGAGGCAGAGGCTACGCTCCTGCCAGGAGGAAATGTTCTGTCTCCTTAGTGGCTCATGGCCTCAAGGCCTTTTCACTCAGCCCTAGCCATGGGAAGTTTTTGTCTGTTAATGAGGCTACAGTCCCTGAAACCAGGCAGGATGGCTCCCAACATTATATCTTAGGTATTTCCCCATATATGTCTTGATTTTATACTAATATATTTTAATGATGATAATATTTTAAGAGATAGTGGTAATATTATTAATACATTTTATGTAACCATTCCCTTCTCAGACATGCAGACCAGTTCTCATTTCATCATTTGATTACCATGGGGATTGAATGTTCTTCTCATGTTTGCCAACCAGTCGTGTTCCCACACTCTCGGTTCCTTTGCCTGTGTGCCTCTCTGGGTCCTGGTGTGTTCATGCCACTCAGTAAACCTTTATGTACACTTAACCCTTTGTCACATTTGTGGCAACTGTTTTTCTATTGTTCACCTTTTCTATTTTTAAAATTTACATATAGTCAAATCTATTCTTTTATCAACTTTCCTATCATGTCTGAGCTTGAAAAGTCCTATTCCTTTTAAAGGTTTGATATTCAAGTCTATTTTCTTAAAGTTCTATTTTTTTTTTAACATTTAATTTCTTAAAGATCTAATTGCCTCCTTGCAATTTAGCAAAGGTAGGAACTTTGTTTAAACTTTCAAATTCTGTCCCCATTAGCCCTTTGATCCTTTACTCATCTCTAAGCCAAGCCAAATAATTTTTTTTAATATTAAAGAGAGATAAAATTGAGAAATTCCATGGTTATTGTTTCCATTATTATAGTCTCTTTTTTGGCCTTTTGTAACTAACTTCTTTTATTCAGCATGATGTTTTCAAGGTTCATCTATGTTGTAGCACCTAACACTACTTCATTGCCTTTCATATTTTTATGTTCACCCAAGGACATTGTTTTTTCTTTTCTTTAAGTATATTTTATCAATTATGCTATTACAGTTGTCCCATTTTTTTCTCCCCTTTATCCCCCCCACCCTGCACCCCTTCCCTTCAGCATTCCCCCCCCCAACCCTTAGTTTATATCCATGGGTCATACGTATGAGTTCTTTGGCTTCTCCATTTCCCATGCTATTCTTAACCTCCCCCTGTCTATTTTGTACCTACCATTTATGCTTCTTATTCCCTGTACCTTTTCCGCTATTTTTTGCCCCCTCCACTGATAACCCTCCATGTGATCTCCATTTCTGTGATTCTCTTCCTGTTCTAGTTGTTTGTGGAGTTCCCATAAAACTATCAGCTGATTTCTCAAAAGAAACCTTACTGGCAAGAAAGGGCTGGAAAGAAGTATTTGAAGTCATGAAAGGCAAGGACCTACATCCAAGATTACTCTTATCTAGCAAAACTATCATTTAGAATGGAAGGACAGATAAAGTGCTTCCCAGATAAGGTGAAGGTAAAGTAGTTCATCATCACTAAGCCCTTATTATATGAAATGTTAAAGGGACTTATCTAAGAAAAAGAAGATCAAAACTATGAACGGTAAAATGACAGTAAACTCACAACTATCAACAAATGAACCTAAAAGAAAAGAAAAACAATGAAAACAAAAACTAAGCAAACAACCAGAATAGGAACAGGATCAGAGAAATGGAGATCACATGGTGGGATTTCAGAGGGGAGGGGGAAGGGAGGAATGGGGGGAGGGGAAGGCACAGGGAAGAAGCAGCATGGTTAGTAGGCATAAGGTAGACGGGGAGAGATAAAAAATGGTATGGGAAACAGGACCCAAAGAACTGATATGTACAATCCATGGACATGAACTAAGGAGGGGGAATGCTGGAGGGTTGGGGGAGCAGGGCAGAGGGGGGATAGAGGGGGAAAAATTGGGAAAACGGTAATAACATAATCAATAAAAAATATTTTTTTTAAAGTAAGAACTTTAAACATTATTTAAAATGAAATATCTCTCAAATCAACCAGGTATTTTCCTGCCTGATGAAATAGTTCACGGATCATAACTCAGCCCTTTCTTAATGACCAGGGCCACCACTGTGAACAACAAATACTAAGCTGTACTCTGAGCTTGTGACATCCTGGGGCCTTCAACGTCAGGAGGGTTTATGAGCATCTGCTATGTCCCAGGGAGCACACCCGGCACTTTCAAGTGCGGTTCCTGAATTAATTATCTAGACCCCAGATTTGTTTTGCCTTTAAAAAATCCAAAAACAATGAAAAAAGTTTGTTTCTATTTCTAGAAATTTCTTTCGTCTTGCCAGATACTGTAAAGCAGTGATTGATCACTTCATGCTTTCAGTTTGCTGTTCTCCAGGAGGCTGCCCTGCTTCTAGCTGGTTGTAGTTGACCAACTGTGGGGGAGGTTTGGGTACCAGACTCGCTGGTGTTGTGGCCTCCTGAGGGTTGCCAGGGGACAGAAACGCTTGGAAGGAGAAACATTTTGGGTTTCCTCTGACTATAGGTTCCTCTGACTATATGACTCAATGTTGTTCTGTGAGGGAGGGCCCTCACCATCTCTCTCCTTGGTTTTCTTGGCCTCTGCAGAGTGGGGACCATTTCTGACAGCCCAGTGGCACTGTCTTCCTTCAGTGACCACCCTGAAAAGGCCACCTGTCAGTCATGCCTCAGAGCAGCTGATGGTTGAGGGGAAGTCATGTGGTTAGCTCTGAGCGACCTATCACGGTCCCTTGGTGCCTGCCAGGTGAATTAAACATTTTAGTGGTTTGGGAAGCCGGGGCTTTGACTTGCTGAGACTTGTTGAGAACCCCAATCAAATTATGAGGCTGAAAATGACTGGAACCCCTCATGCTCAGTTTCCTTTGAAAACATCAAGTTCTTACTGGGGGAGCCATAAAGAAAGCATTTTAAAAGTCATCTCCAAAGTCAGTACACAAAAATAAACATAAATGATGCAGGTTTCAGGGTTGGGATTATTCAGGCCTCCAGGTTCATGCCCCAGGGCTCAGTGAAAAAGAAATTTTAAAAAAGCCTTAGTAAGGTCATCGGTTTTCGTCATTAATCAGAAAACTTGGCAGAGTGTATCCCTGGGTTGCTGGACTGACGTTGAATCCCAGCTCTTTGCTCCCTGGCCTGGCTTTCTTTGCGTGCAAACTGGTGTTCACCCTGGGGTCACTTTTCCTACTTCTAGTTCCTTAGTGGTCAGCTAGGCCAGTGTGGGATCCCCGCCCTGGTTCTAAATGGGTACACCTAGAAAAGTCTTTCCCTCCTCAGCTTGGCTGCAGGGAGGCTCTGGGAGCGGAAGTGAGGAGGAATGCCCCTCTTTACACACCAGCCTTGGCAGAGGCAGGGATTTGCCTTTGAAATTTACTCACCCCCCCCACCCCCCCCCACCCCCGCCCTCCGCCCTCCGCCACACACACAGTTTCTAACCCATCACTTTGCATTAACTTCTCTGGAGAGTCAAGGAAATCGTTTAGCTTGAAGTCAGGGGACCAGGATTCCAAACCCTGCTCTGCCACCTCTTGGTTAGTCCTGGGCTAGTTACTTTATCTGAATCTCCCTCTTCTCATCTATAAAAAGGCTGGTTATGCTTTCTATAGGAGGGGGCTTTCGTTGTAAGCGAGAGAAGGTCCCTCTGTCCAATTTAAATAAAAAGAGAATTTTTTTTGAAGGCTATAAAATGGGATACAAATCCCAAGTTGCGGCCTGGAAGAAAAAGGCAGGGTCTAGGGCCCGCATCTCCGGAGCACTAGGATCCTCGCCTCGTGAGCGCCCCCTGGAGGAAACCGGTATTGCGACCGTGTTTTCCGTCTAGAGGCTCAGGGCTCAGGAGTAAGAGGGCCAGAGAAGAAAGCATTGGTCGAGCCCAACCTGGGTCCCGTGCAGGAGAGGAAAGGAAATCAGGGCTTTGACTGGAAAAGTGGGAGGGGGGAGAATGTCTAACAACCAAAAGTCCACCGCAGATACTCTCCAACTGCAGATTACACAGGTGTTTTAACAGGATGGCATCTTTCAGATTTTGTATGTATTCCTTGTGAATATGTTTTGGGACCAAACCATAACCCACAAGAGAGTTGATTGGCTTTGACTCCCTGGTCAAGGAGATCCTTGACCATTGCATTTTCCAAATTGTGGGAGGAACTAATGAAAACAAGTTTTTTGAGAGGACTCTATCCTGGGGCTCGTTTCCTTCTCACATTATAGTTTTAATTGCCGGTTTTTACAGGGTCAGTATCTGTAGTCTCTCTTTCTAATGTTATATTGACAATAGCATATTGAAAATAACCTTGATAGTGAAAGAAGGGGAAAATACTGCTTTTTCAAGTAGTGACTATTTTCCAATGAAATTGATTTCTTTCTTTTAGGGAGATCAGAGACAAAGCAGAGATTCAATTTGGGGATAATGGAACAACAATATCCGCCGTCAGCAACAAGGCCTATGTTTTCGTGCGAGACCAGTCTGTTGGAGACGCCAAAACCGACCTGATCAGAACAGTAAATATTCCTGCGGTGGTGAGTACACATTTTAAGTGCCATTATTGTGGATTTTAGAAGAAAGGAAAGAGCTGACTTAAGGCTGTTACGGCTTTACATATAGGACTAAGCTATGTTAAAAATACACATACATAAAAAGAAAAATATATTTTTTCCTTCCCTCCTTTAAAGATTACTTTAGATGTTTTCCTGAGGTCTTTCGAACAAAGTCTTTTCAAATGGTGACAGATGCAAATTTTAAGGTTATTTTTCACAACTTCTTGCTGTGTGTTCATGATCAGCACTTGTGTAAATAAATATGTCTAGGATTTTTTTTTGAGTAGCTAACAATTTTTAACACATTTATCTGCCCCTTGTTTTGGTTCAGAAACTGTAGCAATAGAATTTACATACCACTTCTTAATTTAGATTTCTACCTTATACTTATTAATTCTCAAAATATATATTGACTGTTTGTCTCCACTCCAAATAATAAAAACTGGGCAGTTGATTACGGCATAGAGTGATTCCATTGGGCTCTGATTATAATGGCAATTCCATCTAATAATAACGCATTTGACACTCAGGAAACCTTCCTGTTCACTGACACCAAGCCCCTCTGAGGCCCCCATTCTAACTCCTAGCTGTCCCCTCCATTTGCAGCTGGACACTCATGGTGGGTCCAGGGCCTAGAAGACATTAGATCCCAGTTCTGGCCCTGCCCTGCTGTTGGGTGATGCAGGGTTTGAAAGGGCCCCCAGCCTCTGGCCTCCATCAGGAGGGATATGGGCGCCACCTTGTGGCCAAAGATGCCAATGTGATTACAAGAGGTTTTTCCCTTTCTTCCTGCCTTGTGGGGATAATAGGGCAACAAGTGGGGATACTAAGCTCACAGTTAAAAATGTAACACCGAGAAAGCATAGTGAGGGAGGAGTTTTATTCTTGTACATGCATCCAGAGAGCAGCTTGCTGGCCATTTGTTTCAGCTATTTAATTTCAACATTGAAGTTTGCAGCTCCTTTGGCTAAAGGCTCAGTAGGAGAGTGGGGTGGGTATGCTGTTATCTGATCTTGCCTGTGTTTTCCAGACCGCCATGGAATGGGCCCACCAGGGCTTCATCCAGATGCTCATCCAGGCGCTGTTAAAGGCATACCAGCAGAACTTCTTTGTGACGCACACAGTCCACGATTTGCTCTGGGGCTACAAAGATGAGCTCCTGGCCCTCATCCACCCTTTCAGACCCGATATCTCTCCCTATTTTGGCTTGTACTATGGGGTAAGTGGGTTTTTCTTTTCAGAGCCTCTTTGTTCACCTCAGGGGGCTCCTTAAGCCAGATTTCATGTTCACTGTGGCTTTCTTCTATGAGAAGACCAAAACTGCCTGGAATTCTAGGCGTCTTGTACAGTATGTGGAAAATAGTGTCTTAGTGTGTGTGTGGGGGGGGGACTTCTCCAACGACATTCCGCCAGCACTGACTGTGAATGAGTGTAGCTGTGAAAATGCATAGTGTGGCTGTGCCATTCATCAGAGTTGATCTTTCAAAGCATCACACATTTCAGTGTTCAGTGCCAAGTCTCATTTTGATGACTTGAGGACCACTCTGTCTCTACAAAGCCCTGTTAGCAGAAAAGCCTGTACCATCACTCAGTTAAATTAGTACCTTCCATGGATTTCCCACATCCAGAGAAAAAAAACATGAGACTTATTAGAATTGGAGGGCCTAGATTTACATTTGTACCTCTTTATTTAATAACTATTAAATGAAGGTTCAGAGACTTTTCTGAACCTCTCAGTTTCATCATTTCTAACTTGAGACTAGAAGTACCCATACTTCAAAGCTTGTTTTGAAAAGGCTAAGTGAGAAATCCATTAAAATGATTTTCAAACTATGAGTTGCAGTACACACTTCAGGGACCATTATTCTTTCTCCCCTTCATGACTGACTCAAAAATGACTCTGAATTAGGATGAATGACTGGTATGTGTTTTCCTTTTGGGGCCAGATAAGTTTTCTGTAGTGTTGTTGGGGGTGGGAGTGGGGGGGGGGCAATGTTTTTGTTCAGTCTTTCATCTGCTTTGGCCAAATACTCTCTAGCCAGCAGCACAGGAGCTCACTCAGTGAGCAGGACAGGCTGTGAGGTGGTGCATCTTCATGGGCACCCACTGTTCTGCACCCGCCCAGTCCTAGCCTCAAATCTTTCCTTAGTCCTAGTGGGTTCTGCCAGCCTTCCCCTGGGATGCACTAGGCCTGTATGTCTGTCCCACCAGCTCCACCTTAGTGAACACCATCAACCACTTTTCCTTCAGAGACTCTAAATGACGAAACAACCAAACAATGGGGAGAACAGGGTGTGAGAATGAATAGGGTGAGGTGAAAAATTCACAGAGCTCCTGAGAAAAGGAGAACTGGTGAAGTATCAGATATTCTTATTTGCATATTGCAAGGCGAATCAGCATGTCTGTACCCACTGATTTCAGGGTACCTCTGTTCTCCTTGATGTAAGAGAGTTCAAGCCCCTCCCACAGATGTGGGTTCTCTGATGTATAAGATTCTAGTTGTTGGAAAAGGGTCTTTGAGAAGTCAGCCAACGTAGCCGATTCTCCCTGGGGGGTAGATGTTGTTTCTATTATGCCTGTGGTGTCATCACATCCCCAGAACATTTCTCAGCCTCCTGCAGCAATGTGTCCCCTGTGCCCAACTCACAGCCCTGCTGCAGTGACCCAGAACCTGTGTATCACTGATAGTCCTCAAGTAACAAAAGTGCTCGTGAGAGACAGAGAAGCATCACATTCAGTGTCTGATTCTAGGGCGGATAACAGCTGGGGAGGACCCTTTTGAGTTACTCTGAAACATTTAAATGCTTAACCACGCAGCTTAGCCACATCTGAGCCAAGGGGAAGACTTCAAGAAGCAACGCACATGCACTTTTAAAATTGGCGGTTCAGCATTTTTTCATGTGGGGCATTTGAATTTTCAGCCAAGTTGTTATGTTCACTTTGCTGCTCTTCAAGAAGAGTCCTATCTCGTTTCTGGAAGTCACATGGAATGTCATGTGTGGGACACGGTATGACCACTGTGTGTGTGGGCCGTGTTGATATATTGACGTAGTTGGCAAAATAATGTTAAGTGACAAAAAGAAGAACCCAAATAACTAGGCAAAAAACATGAAAAGAGAGTTCACAAAGGGTGCCGTGTTTTTTAAGGTATGTTGATGATATGAAAAAGGGTTCAACCTCAGCGAACACAGAGACACAAAAAGACACAAGGAACTATTTTTTTTGTTTCACCAGTTAGCAAAGTTTCACGAAAGTCATTTGGGAAATGTAAACTGATTTGTCCTGCTATTTCCACCGCTTTCCACCTGGGTGACCTTGCGCAACTTGGTAATATGTATCAAATGGTTTAAAAATGTTCGTGTTCTTTTATCTAGTAATTTCACTTTTAGTGGTCTGTTTAGGAAACAAGAGTACTGAGAAGGTTTTTAGGCATAAAGGTCTTCGTACATTATTTACAGTAGCAAAAACCCCTCCAAACTAAATGTCCCATAATGAGAGAATGATTAAGTAAATTATTTTCATGTGATGTCATGGAGTCATTAAATTAAACCCATCAAGAACTTTTGTTTTATGCTTAGGTAAAAAAATTGTATATGTATATACACAGTTGTTTACATGTATAAAAATTGTGTCTATATATTATATATGTGCATGTTACCTATATATTACATATAAATATATCTTAGTTCTGTAAACCATTTAAAGCACACAATTTAGGGTTTTTAGTATGTCCACAAGGCTTTGCAGCCACCACCTCTTTCTAATTATAGAACATTTTCGTCATCATCCCCCGAAAAAACCACATACCCATGAGCAGTCACTTCTGTTCCCCTCCTGCCAGCCCCTGGCAACCACTTTCTGTCCGGGAATTTGCCTATGAATCTAAAGACTTTTTTTAAAGATTTTATTTATTTATTTTTAGGGAGAGGGGAAGGGAGGGAGGGGAATATTGATGTGTGAGAGATACATCAGTCGGTTGTCTCTTGCACGCCCCCAGCTGGGGCCCTGGCCTGCAACCCAGGGAGGCATGTGCCCTGACTGGGAATCAAACTGGCGACTCTTTAGTGTGAAGGCCAGTGCTCAATCCACTGAGCCACACCAGCCAGGACTACAGATTTTTAAAAATCAGTTCAAAGGAGGGTATCTTTTTTGGTTTCTTTTTTGGCTTTTGTAAAGACAAATTCAGTTGTGTTTTGGAGGGAGTGGGAAATGGGACAACTGTAATAGCACAAACAATAAAACATTTTTTAGAAAAGCCCCCCAAAAAAGAAAAAAAAAATCGGAAGCTTATGTAACATTTTATTTGCTCCTAAATAACATAAAGACTTTATCAAATGTAAATTCTATTTACACTTTCCTGAACTCTGTTACAATAGTGTGGTATTTCAATATTAAATTTTATGTTTGACCACTCTAAAAGAACAAAAGGTTGGGTTTTTTGTTCAGAACAAAGCTTAAGGAAGCCCCCTCCCACCCACCGGTCTCCTGCCCCTGTGGGATGCTGGACAGGCTGGTCCTGGGCAGAGGAGGCCAGGCTGGCCTGAGCCATAAGACGAGAGGAGAGAAGCCAGGCTCCCTCTACGTGGGAGCTTCCCCAGCGCCACAGAGGAAGGGCGTTTGGGACTGCAGTGTGGCTTTGTTAGGCAAAAAATAAAACTAAAAACCACACACATGCACACTCTGCAAATGGGGACCAAGGGGCACCCCCCTGAGTTGGAATCATCACTGGCACTTGGGCGTTCATATAAATGGAATCATACACTGCATGATCCTTGCTCTGTCTTTTATTTGGTATAAAGTTTACAAGGTCCCTCCATATCATAGCGTGTATCAGCACTCCCTTTTTATGGCCAAGGAATATTCCACTGCACAGATATACCACCCTTCGTTTACCCAGTCAGCAGGTGACAGACATTTGGGTTGCTTTTACTTTTTGGTTTCTATGAATAACGCTGCTATGAACATTTGTGCACAGGCTTTTGTATGAACTTGATATATGTACCTTGGAATGGAGTCCTCTTGGGTATACACATAGGAGTGGGATTTTCGGATCACATGGTAATTGTGTGTTTGGCACTTCTCACTGTGTTCTAATTTCTCAGGTAACAGTTAGGCCCAACTAGGACAGCTGCATGAAGATTAAATCTTTTTCGTTACTGCATAAGTTAGAGTTCTCCAGAGAAACAGGATCAGTGGGGGATACGTGTCTGTAACTAACTATCTGTCTGTCGTTCAAGAGATCTGTGTTAAGGAATCGGCTGAGGCAGCTGTGGGGGCTGGCACGTGGCAAGTCTGGAATCCCAGCATAGGCTGGCAGGCTGGAGACTCAGGCAGGATTTCTCTGTTGCAGTCTGGAGAATTCCTTTTTCCTGCAGGAAACCTCAGGTTTTGTTTTGAAGCCTTTGGCTGATTGGATGAGTAAGCCCACGTTATCCACGGTAATCTCTTTTACTCAAAGTCAGCTGATTGTAAACGATAACCACATCTACGAAATACAGCAGAATCTAGACTGGCACCACAGTCCGTCCAAGCTGGCAGATAAAATTAACCATCTTGTTACTTTAAATGACTATATCCACTTATTTTCAGAGAAATGGGACTAATGATGGAGACTATGTTTTTCTAACTGGAGAAGACAATTACCTTAACTTTTCAAAGATTGTGGAATGGAATGGAAAAACGTAAGTCTCATAATTCATCAGTGTAATTATCTGTCAATTTTCATTTAAACCTAATGTCCACTTACATGCTACTTCAAAAAAATTTTTATCACTGTCATTTTTTGGGTAAAAAATCTATAAATATGTAAAGTATGCTTATAATCCCTATTTTGTAATCAAAATGGGGATAACACACTTGACAAAGGAGTGTGAATGGTCTGGGATGTGTCATGGCTGACCGTGAACTTGCGGCCCCTGAAGAGTCTCTCTTCTACCGTGCAGGTACTGGTAACTTCCCAAACCACTGCTTGTTTTGAGGGAAGGAAGAGGTTCTCTTTTTAATTTAATTTCGTGATTGTGGATTGTTTGTGTTCTTTTTTTAAAGGATAAACTACATTTAAGTTCAGGATAATAGTATTTCAAAAACATTTTGTATTTTATTATTTATAATGTAAACAAATTACTTCCAAAAAAGGGAGCTGAGGCAGCTTTCAATAAAGCTACCTATAAAACAAGATACTTTTTAGAGTTAGGTTAGAAACCTTGGAGAGAAAGTGAGGCTCATTCTTCAGGGACAGAGGTAGGTGGAGCTCTGCTCTTGAACATCAAATTTACTTCTAAGCTTACCAGAAAATGGACAAAAGACTGGTGTGGAATATAGGGGAACTCTGTGTTATCCTCACAGCCTTTCTGTGAATATCAAACTATCTTTAAATAAAACATTTATTTAAATTTTAAAAACCATGTAATAAGCATATTTGTAAGCATGTGCACACACAGCAAATTATAAGATCCCTGAATGAATATATAACAAACAATATATGGCAATGGTGTTACTTCTTGAGGGGGAACTAGATGCCTAGGGTACTGGGCTGGAAGGGAAATTTGCCCGGAAACAGAATGTAGCTGGATTTTGTTTTAAACCCATTCCATTATTTTTTTCAGTCTTTCAATAGGAATTTAATCCTTTAATATATGTATTATAATTTCTGATACATTGATGGTATAATGATATGTTATTTAATACCTTTGGACTTATTTTTTCTGGTTTATATCTATTCTATCTTAGATTTTTATGATTTATATGTACCAATATTTTTCTAAAAAAATCTAAGACTGTCTATTGTCTCTCTTCTCCTTCCAATAATTTTACTCATTTTTTAAATTATATTAAAAAAGTATGTTATTGATTATGCTATTACTGTTTTTTTCTTCCCTTTATTCCCCTCTGCCCTGTACCCCCCTTCCACCAGCGTCCCTGTCCCTTTAGTTCATGTCCATGCATTGTACATATGAATTCTTTGGCTTCTCCATTTTCTATACTGTTCTTAACCTCCCCCTGTCTATTTTGTACCTACCAATTACGCTTCTTATCCAGGTACCTTTTCCTCCATTCTCCTTCCACCTCCTTCCCACTGATAACCCTCCATGAGATCTCCATTTCTGTGATTCTGTTCCTATTCTAGTTGTTTGCTTAGTTTGTTTTTGTTTTGTTTTTTAAGTTCAGTTGATAGTTGTAAGTTTGTTGTCATTTTACTGTTCATAGTTTTGATCTTCTTTTTCTTACATAAGTCCCTTTAACATTTCATATAATAAGGGCTTGGTGATGATGAACTCCTTGAACTTGACCTTATCTGGGAAGCACTTTATCTGCCCTTCCATTCTAAATGATAGCTTTGCTGGATAGAGTAATGTGGAATTACTTTGCTGGTATTGAACTGGCAACCTTTTGGTTCACAGGCCGGCACTCAACCCTCCGAGCCAAACCAGCCAGGGCTCTTTCCTTTTTATTTTTAAAATAATTTATCATTCATTTCTAAGGATGTTATTGTTTCATTCTTTCATTTATCTCTTTGAGGATACTAAACATATTTATTTAAGATAATTGCCAAATTGTTCAATTATTTTCATTTCTTCTAAAGTGAATTCATCTTCTCATTGTTAATTTTGTTACCTGTCTCTTAGTATAAGTTTCTTTCATTTAAAAATATGTTGATTTGCAGAATTAGCTTAGTTGGGAAGTCCACTAGCTCAGCTGTGCTTTTAGTGAATATGAAATCAATTCAGTATTAAGCTTTCCTGACACCCAAGAGAAGACCCCATTAATTCTGGAACAGGGAGCTGTCCGAAGGGAAGACAGAACTAATGCTCTGTTGTGAGCATTGTAGAGATGAACGTGTCTCTCCAGAACTTGTCCATCAGGCAGTTATTAACGCTGAATTGGATCATTGTTGTAAGTTAATGGATATTTCTAAATCTCTATGTAGGGTACACTTTTTCGAGGAAGGATAAAGGGATTTTTGGTGATAGCCTTTATCAGAGAGGTCAGGAGCCTAATTTTCCCCATTTTAATTGAATCCCTAACTAATATCTCCCTTCTGTCTGCAAATGAATGGGATTCTGTGGGTAGCCAGCTCCTAGTTAAGTCTTGAAAAGTCCTGACCATTTGAAAAAAAACTAAAATCAAATTTTATCATCTTGACTCTTTCTTGTTCTTATCAATCACAGGTCCCTTGACTGGTGGGCAACAGACAAGTGCAATATGATTAACGGAACGGATGGCGACACTTTCCACCCGCTCATCACCAAAGACGAAATCCTTTATGTCTTTCCATCTGACTTTTGCAGGTAAGAACTTTAGAAATATCTTTGACCGCAAGACCCCCCAAAGTGTGAGGAATATATGTAGCTTCACTCATTAGGCTGGATATTCACTTTTAATCAGTGATAAATGGTGTACTGAGAGACAATGCAGAGTGGTGATGACAGCCTGGACTCACAGCCTGACAGCGTTGGTTTGAGTGCCGGCTCTCCCACCATATTTTGCCTTGTGTAATGTGCTCCCGTGTACAGCGTGCTCCCATGTACAGCGTGCTCCTGTGTACAGCGTGCTCCCATGTACAGTGTGCTCCCGTGTACAGTGTGCTCCCATGTACAGTGTACTTTTATGTACAACGTGCTCCCGTGTATAATGTGCTCCCACGTACAGTGTGTTCCCGTGTACAGTGTGCTCCCGTGTACAGTGTGCTCCTGTGTACAGTGTGTTCCCATGTACACTGTGCTCCCGTGTACAGTGTGTTCCCGTGTACAGTGTGTTCCCATGTACAGTGTGCTCCCATGTACAATGTGCTCCCATGTACAGTGTACTTTCATGTACAATGTGCTCCCATGTATAATGTGCTCCCACGTACAGTGTGTTCCCGTGTACAGTGTGCTCCCGTGTACAGTGTGCTCCTGTGTACAGTGTGTTCCCATGTACAGTGTGCTCCCATGTACACTGTGCTCCCGTGTACAGTGTGCTCCTGTGTACACTGTGCTCCCGTGTACAGTGTGTTCCCGTGTACAGTGTGTTCCCATGTACAGTGTGTTCCCATGTACAGTGTGTTCCCGTGTACAATGTGCTCCCTTGTACAGTGTGCTCCTGTGTACAGTGTGCTCCTGTGTATAATGTGCTCCTGTGTACAATGTGCTCCCATGTACACTGTGCTCCCATGTACAGTGTGCTCCCATGTACACTGTGCTCCCGTGTGTAATATGCTCCCATGTACAGTGTGCTCTCATGTATAATGTGCTCTCGTGTATAATGCTCACCCATGTTTCTGGCCCAAACTTTCAGGGAAAAAAAATCTTTCATTTTAATTTTTTAATTCAATTATTTATTTATTTATATTTAGCAACAAAACCGATTATCCTATTCCAGGGTATTATTTTGCATATGGATATTGTTATTGCTTTCTAGAGTTACACTTCTAATGCATATGCATAAATAAAATAATTAAAAACATCTATGTAGATACAGAATTAGTACTACCCATGTATAATGTCCATCCTTATTTTTCCCTAAAAAATTTGGGCCAAAGCAGTGCACATTATACATGGCAAAACATGGTACATACAGTTGTGTGATGGGAAAGCTATTTAACCACTCGTTTTCTTCCTTTGTAAAATAAGATAAAATAGTTGTCTACCTTGAGAGTTGTTCTGAGGACAAATGCATTACTGTTAGTAAAATATTTAGCGCAGGGCAGGTCACACAGTAAATAAAATTAGCTGTTGGCTGTTAGTTAATACGATGTGCTTCACCAAGCGTGAAATTTGACCTGGTCTTTTTCCGGTGAACGGGTAACGTCCACACAGAAGATTAATCCTGTTCCCCGTAATTCAGAGCTTGTAGGTATTTGCTCAGCTATACCTTGCCATTGGTCATGTCTAGCCTCGCTCGCCCTGTAATCTCCCTCTTTAGCGCCTGCTCCTTCTACAAAGGGACATGATTATGTCTTTGTGGGGAGGAGGCAGCCTGCTCTGCACCTGGTTCCCATCTCCCCATCGTCCACTGTGCCTTTTCCCTCCCATCCCCCTGGAGCTGCTCGAAGGAGTAGCTGACTCTTGCAGCCTCCGCTTCTTCTCCTGTTCACTCTTTCAAGGCTCTTCATGAAACTGCAAAGTCAGAAATGATCTGGTCATATCTGACACTGTTGATTTAATATTCTCAAGAATCGCTGTCTTTGGATGTTTCATGTCTCACGTAATTGCCCCACCTACCCAGTCAGCCCTGCCTGAAACATTGGTGACACTGTAAATGCCTCCTCTCCTGCATTTTCTTGGTTACAAAGTGCTATCGATTTCTCCTCAGAAGTAGCTCTTGCGTTCCTCTTCACCGCTCCATGCCCTCTGTCTGAGCCACGCTTTAGACCAGCGACTCAGCCTTTTTTCCTCTCATGGCACACAACTGATTACTGAAATTCTGCGGCACACCAAAAAAAATGGTTTTTGCTGATCTGATTTAAAAAATAGGTATAATTTTGATTAATTCACACCAGACAGCTGTTGTTGTATCGGTTGTTGTTATTTTTATATTTGGCAATCTAAAGGAAAAGAGGCCAGTGCCCCTGACTAAATAGCCAGGTATTAAAAATTCTGGTGGCACAGCGATTGAAAATTGCGGCTTTAAACCTTTCCAGCTCTCACACAGAATAGCACGGTCACCTTCTAGCTGGCTGCTCCACTCAGTAAATATTTGGGGAAGGACTGCAGGGCTTAAAACGCACTGGAGCGTAATGAGAGAAACAAGGGAGGCTAGAAGGGCGGTGGGAGGTTGTTTTGAAAAGATTTGGTGCAAAGGAAACTCATTCTTTTCTGGTACGACCACCTTGAAGAGCCACTTGGCGATGTGTACCAAGGCCACCGACACGCTAACTCCATAATTCTGCCCTTGTGTCCCACAGAGTTCCCTGGCCTGGAGAACTCTCACACATGTGTGCAAGGAGACTGAGAAATGTTCATTGCAACACTGTAGTAGTGAAAAATTGGAAACAATCTAAGTGCTTATAAAAATAAAAATAAATTCTAGTATATTTATATGATGGAATACCATAGAGGATTTAAAATGTGAGAAGCAGAGCTATGTACATTAATGTAAAACATCTTAAAACTATAATGTGGAATGAAGAAACAAATCACAGAAATAGAATGTGGTATACTGTACATTTTAAACTGGCCAACAGTGCCACATACTGTTCATGAATATACACACGTGAAATATAAAGACCTGCATGGGAATAATAAACTACCGATTCAGGATCATGGTTTCTTCTGGGGCCACAGACAAGGACTAGAATCAGGGGTGTTAAACAGAGAGCTACAGTTGTATCTATGTTTTTTATTTATCTGATTAATATTTGTTATAAAAGGCATTTATTATAATATTTTCTCTCTTTTTCTGTTTGCCTAAAATATTTCATTTAAAAATCGCTGTAGGTGGGATGTGCGTGGAAGGCAATTTCCGTGTTATTCACAACCTTGCCAAAGAGGGACCTCACCTCTGGTTCAAGGATGCAGACGTGAGGCCCAGAGCGTCCTTTCTCCCAGCCCTCACACTAAAGGATAGGTTAGGACAAGGTGCTGTGTGTGAAAGTGCTTTGTCCATTATCAGGTTCCCCCAATTATCCAAAAGTAGACTCTTCCTATGAAACCTTCTGTAAGCTGATTGGTGTACAGCAAAGAAGCAACTATTGATTTATATGGAAAATTTTTTTTAACATTCCAGACATAAAAAATAACCTACTAAGTCATTCCAGATATGTCCACTCTTTTTTTTTAATATATTTTATTGATTATACTATTACAGTTGTCCCATCTCCTCCCCCCACCCCCCTCCCTGCACACCCCTTCCCCCCACACTCCCCCTGTTTAGTTCATGTCCATGGGTCATATATATGAGTTCTTTGGCTTCTACATTTCCTATACTATTCTTAACCTCCCCCTGTCTATCTTCTATCTACCATTTAT